>VZTL01022185.1:253-16213 GCA_013400535.1 Scopus umbretta
TTAAACAAAAACTCTTTGGAATAGGGACAAATTGTACACGTGCCTACAATACCCGGCCTGTATGAAAGCTGTTGGGTTTTTTTTTTTTTAATAGTATCCTTAGAAAGCCACACTGTATGCCAAATGAGTATTATTATAAACATTTTTTTCTTCTACTTTTCTTCAGAACAGTGAAGAAAGGATGGAAAACTAAAAAACACCTTTTCTACTCTAAACTAGAACAAAATGGGGTTCTAGCATGTGCTCCTGAAAAGTTCTACCCTGAATCTTTCCTGGCTCAACAGGAAAATAAGCACTTTTCCTTCTTTATTTTTAAACCTACAACATGGCAAAACATCTTCCAGCAACGAACGCCGTCTTCTGCACCTTCATGCACCACCTTGTTCTCAACAGCAATGTTTGTTTAAACAGACTGTTCGTTTCTAAAGCTTCAGTCTGCAAAGTGAGCGCTGCTTTCCCTGCCCCATCCTCGTTACCTAAAGGTGGGGGGAAAAAAAAATGACTGCTGGTGTCCACAGTCTGTCAGATTAGTATTTGCAATTCAAAAAGATTAAAAATGGTAATAAAAAAGAAAAGCTTAAGTGCAGCGTATGCAAATGTAAAAGGCCTGGAGAGCATAGCACGCGCTTAAGTAGGCTTTCACAATATTCATATTCATGAAGCCTCTCTTATTCAAAGCTCTGCAACAACAGCTCATTTTCCCTTCTTTTTTTCCCTTTAGTTCTGTCCACAAAAATTCAACTGGCAGGAAGTCTTAATGTACCAGTATTAAAATTCTCCTTTCCACATGCTAGTGAATTGCCGCTGTGTGCTTCTGAGGCTCACTCTTGTGAAGAACAAAAACAGAACAAAGAAGAAATCAATATGCAAACAATAGAATATCAAAGAGGCTAAGGGTCCAGCTTGTCCCGCTTCTATTTTAGTGCCAAAAAGGGACAACGTTCACTTTGTGCTGTAAAGGTCAACCGGTTTGTTTATGCTCAAACCTTTGTCAGGAATTTGTTCAAAAACCGTTTCAGTTCAGGCAAGTGCTTTTACCTTCTTTTCAGCTTTTGGAGAAATTTTGCTATTTTGCTTTAAACAAACTTCACTTAGCTCTGTCATGCTCAGAAGAAAACCCAGAGCTCACAGAAAGGGTGCCAGTTGTCAGCAGTTCCTCATTTCTTACTTCCTAAGAAAGTCCCAGAGGCAGAACTAGTCGTACAGTCCTGACACACGCACCTTTCAGCTTCCACTGCCGTCGTTTCTTGCTGAATATTAAGAGGAGTTTTAAACGCATCGCACATTCTCGCATCAAGATTTTAAGTTTCCTCAAAGAGGAAACACACTGACATTCCCGGGCACGCTAACGTCTTGGTTCTTAAAGTCGAGTGACTATGAATTCCAAGGACAAAGCTGTCCTGGAGAAAGAGCTCTGGCTTTTACTGCCTTACCGGTATTCCTTAGTAGGCATGGTGGTCTTGGGTTGAGGGTTGGACCAGATGATCTTAGAGGTCTTTTCCAACCTTGATGATTCTATGATCAATTCTAAGCAGCAAGTTGAACCTTATAATTGACCACCTTGCTTTCCAGCATTTTCCCCAAGAAAGACTGGTTTAACTTTTAATGAAGGGTCTGCTGGTAGGTTTCAGAAAATTTCAGACTTGAAAGCGTCAAATGCACAGGTTACAAAAACGTTAAATGAAGTATGACTTCTAATGAAAAGCTTTCTGAACAAGGTAAAATGCAATACCTAAAGGCTAGACCCGGTATTACAGTTCACTGGTTAGGAGGTGTGGAGGGAGATTAGGACAGACACAAGTTTCTCAAAGGATAATTTTTCTGTAATCCTTCTGATTATTTAACAGGACCTAACAGATCTACACAGATGTTTCTTGAGAAGCTTAACAAACATGCCTATCATTACAACCTCCCCCATGATAAACCTCAGCCTCATGCACTGATCTATACTATGCAGGAATCATCACCTCCAGTTTTTTTTCTAGACAAACAAACCTGCAATAGCTCATTAATCAGCTGTTTACCTCTTCTCTCCCTTAAAATGTTAAAAAAGAAATAGCAATAAATTAAAAAAAAAGGTCAAAGTTCCCCAGAAAAGAAAACCCACTCAAACAGAACAGGACACAAAAATGTCAAATAAACTTACAGGAAATTTATTCCAACTCAGTAATATTTGCTACTGTGTGTATTATTCAGGAACTTATAAACTATATAGACTACTTTGCTTCTTTTTTCAGAAATGTTTTAGTAGTACTACATAAGTGAATAACGCACCAGTAAAGACTTCCACTGCAAAAGATTTTTGTACAAAAAAGAAAAGCCTTTATAGAAAGGATAGTGGTTTTTATTGTAGTCTTAGAAAATACTGAATTATGAAAGATACAAAATCAACTGTTGCAATTATCTGTTTATTTTACAATCCATACGCCATCATACTCTTTATGGCTTTAAGATAGTCTGACCAAAGTATTTTAAAACATGCTTTAACAAAGTATTTTACAATTTCAAAACTGAGTATTTCTTTACTGAAAAAACCCAACCAAACTCCAAAACATTTACCTGAGAATTCTGTGTCATAAAATTGTCATTCATTCTTAACTTTTGCAAGTTGATGATATAGGCCATAGAAATCAACATGCAACTTGTAGGTCTACTGTATTAAATAAATATTTTCAAAATTATTTAGATGCAGCTGGGTAGGCAAAAACCTACCCTCAAACTTCATCAAGTTCATCATCGGTTTAAAAACATGACATGAATTTTATCACGCATCGATGACCGCTACGATTTCTGCATGGGAAGCCCTGCACCATTTGCTGGGTGGAATTCAGACCCCGGCTGATCACCCGACTGCGGCATTGGAGCACAACTCTTTGGTGGGTGTTCCGGCCTCTGAACTTGGGTCATCCCTGACCTTGTTTTCCAACATCCACAGCCAAGTCTGTCGGGGGTTTGGGCCATGGGATATGTTTAAGTTCCGAGACAGTCATTCTCTACGTCTATGCTCCATCCCTTTATAACAAACATTTAACCCAAGGAATTCCATTTCAGAGTATGTGTACTATTAGGACAATGCTTTCATGTCATTATCCACGTCATTTCAGAGTGTCACCAGCTTTAGAAGTGATATTATGTATGGACAGTAGAGAGGTTTGAGGGTTTCTGTTTTGTTTTTTATTGTTTCCTGTTGGTTTGCTTTTTAAATAAAATGGAGACTTAGGAGCAAAACACTGCCCAGGGTGGCAGCACAGGAGGGAGGCAGGATTAAATTAACCAGGCATATACACACGCTGGAGAAAAAAAAACCCGAGAGCTTCATGAGTAATACATCTACAGGATCAACATACATAAGTGATAGTCATTCAAAAGAATTTCAGTTCAATTTTCTGAAAATATATCCAAAGCAGTAGAACTCTCATGATGTCTGCCATATAGTATTTATTTCTGAATTTAATTTCAATTACTGCAAGCACTGTGATTTATACAAGCTATGCTCCATTAACATAAATTTTCCCCTTAAAAAAGTAATGATATATGATGAAAATCAAAGGATATCACTAGAGATTTGAATCAACTTTCAGTCCCATAGGTGAGGTAGTGTAGTCACTTATATTACGTGCTGGTTATGAGAAGTACTGTTGAAATCTGTCAAATTTTTAATTTTTGTTTTAAATAAGTGGCTTAATAGTCTAAATATATTTATTAATGCTATGTTACCTATAAGGGGGGGGGGGAAGGAAAGGAAGAAAAAAAAAAAAGCCTTACCAAGCACAAGTTTTGTCTCACTGCAAGATTAAACTGCAAAGCAGTATTTACAGTAGTCCTCTGCTCAGTTGCTGCCTACTGTACATGCACACAAAGACACGAAAAGCTAATATACATTCTGAGGTAGGAAATGAAGAATTCCACTGGCTTGTACAAGATTCTTCATGTTTTGTAAACCAGCAAACCCAAAGTTTTCTGTGGTGAGGTTCAACACAGTTCTGGTGTGAAAACAACGTCTAAATTACAAAGCATCATTGGTATACAATATGCATCTACTGCCATGTAAATACTAAAAAACAGGGATTATTTTTAGTAGGTGAATTTCTCCTTCACAAAGTAAATAAAGGAAATCCCTCCAGGTCATTTCCTTATGATACTTTCCATATATTTATACTTACAGCACAAGCCATTGAAAACATACTACAGGTTTAGCCATAAAAGTGTCCTGAAGAATAAAATTCTGAAATAGATCTTTACTGGTCCCAGTGATCAGAGAACAAAATACCTTTGTAGATTACATTAGGCAATTAGGCACTGAAGTCGAAGAATTTGGTGCCTGAACATCTTAACAAAAAAAAAAAAAATCTGTCCTTAAACTTTCACAATACTTTGATTCCAACTTATCACAAACAGCAGTGAGCTTGAAGGTGCTAAGACAGCAAGTCACAATACAGCAATGAATTTTAACAAGCATATGGGCTTCAGATGCCAGAGGATCCAATGCACACTGATCAAAGAATTGCATCAGTTTCAAACTTCTCCCTTCCCCAGTATGTTGTTATGCCTCCCACAAAATTTAGAGAGGAGAGAAGTATGCTGCAGCACCTCCACTGTTCCAGTTGTCTTAACTGTGTACTGGAGAGCTAAGACAAAGGCATATATTCAGTAAAAGCTGGCTCTAGTACAGGGATGGGAACAGCGGGAAGCAATGAGCTGTTCCAGAGCGCTTTGCCAGAATCTCCTCATACTCTTATGTTATCCTAACCCATCGACGAAATAAACATTTACAGAGCTATATACGCTTCTTAAGGTTTGCCTACCAGGAAAAAAGAAATCTTAAAGAGATACGAATTCCAGGTATAGAAGTCATTGCGCATAAACACCTGTTAGGAAGCTTTTCTTGAGATACAGAGTGGCGTTAGGTACTGTGGCATAAATCAGAGTAAAGATTGCTCTATACCTGAACGAAAGCTTCCTCACAAGAACACCTGTGCACAGAGTTTATACTTTCCAACAACTTTCCTGAACATCTTTCCCAGGCATCACCACACAGAAAAAGCTCCAAGGCTGACATATACAAATTACACTCTAGAACTACACAGAGCAAAAGCTTGCCAAGTAATATAATGACCATGTACTTGCCAATGTAGTTTCAAAAGATAAAGTTTCATGTTTTCTTTTACTTAGTACATGACTTCAAAATAATGCTGAATATCACTTTTAGTTGTAATGTTGAGAGGCTGGTAATAGGAAGAGGCTAGGTTCACTCATCTGTAGTGCATTTGTCAGTCATTTGCTGACAGAAGTCTGTGATACCACCACTCTGTCCACACTGTTCCACAAGCGAAGTTTTCTCCAATGTTCTTACAGAAACTGGATGCAGTTCTTGTACTTGATCGTACGTTGCATCGCACACGCTTTTCACACACTGGTAACAAGAACTCTGCTCATTTGTAGATGTAATACCTGAAAGACCATCTGCTAATTCTATACACGCTGGTATTGCAAGCTCGCTGTCAGAGGGAGCTGTTCGTTCTCTCTCCGGGAATAAAAATGAAAGTGGACAATCTGAGGAAGAGTATTTTGCAAGTATTTGTATTTGCTCGTGACTCAAGGCTGCTTCCTTACACACCTGCTGGCAAAGTCCAGTCAGATTCTGCTTTGTCTCACCCAGAGTTGACAAAATGTGGTTTCTTTCCTTCAGCAAGTTCTCCTTCTCGTTTTGCTGTAAAAAGAAAAATAGCCTTTTAGTCTACATTTTAAGTCAAAAAATTATGGTTTATGTTCCCATCAAAGCAAAACCAAGACTGTAAATAATCTGGTCTGCTGAAACAGAAGTAATCTGGCAATAAGAAGGTAAACAGCAACACAATTAAATGCCTATCGAAGGACAAACCTAACCTCTCTTGAAGCATCATCAACTCACCTATTTGAAGTGATTTTTCAGACATACAGCTTTTTCAAAACCTATGCTGGCAGTCAAAAAAGTAATTTTAGTTAATAAATTTAAGAAACTTAGCTTTACCTACTATAAATATTCCTGAAACACTAATTCTACAGAGTAACACATTTAAACCATTACCACTGGGTCAACAAAACACTAAGCAGAGCAGTCTCCATAGAGATTTATATTTTAGAAGTTAAATGTTGAAAACCAGACATCACATTGTCACTATTGATACTACTCTGCTAGATGAAAATAAATTCAATTCTCAAGAAGTGCCAAGTCCACTGTAGAACAAACAGTGGAGTTAAGAAGAGTTTCTAAAGTAAACAGAAAATATAGGAAAGTTAAAGAGATAAAACATGTTAAAATTGTAAACAAAATATTTTCTCTGGAAATGCAGCAATCCACTTTGTTTCAAGGCACCAAGTAGAATGCTGGAAGTTAAAGAATTTAAAGTAGAGTGACAGATTAGTGAATTGAAGAGACAAGAACAAAGGTGCCACTAGGTAGGTAACCTGCTACTGGAGCAGGAGAACACCAGGTGAATGCTTGAGTCTATTTACACAGCTACCATGCTTAAGGGTGGCAGATACCTCTCAGACATGAAATAAGACTGTCCTTGCTCTGAAGAGCTTACAATCTAGCAAAAGGGTTTTCCAAACGCAGAGCAGCAAAAGGATGGCAACTCACTAATGAATATGGAGTAGGAAAGAAAGTACCATGCATTAAAAGTTAGCCTTTTTTTTGTTTGTTTTTACTTCAGTGTCATGAATTTTTCTGAGACTTCTGATACAACTGACTGAAGATGAAAGAACATTGGTAACTGAGAGGCCTAACGATTTAAACAAGCAACATCTGGAATAAAAAAAACCTGAGGAAACAGCAAAGGACAGGAAACAAGCAAGACCATAATGAAGCAGCTTAAAGAAAAGGGCAAAATACTCAAAATCAAACATGCCACACATTTTAATTAATTAAAATTAATTATATTAATTAATATAAAATTAATTATAATTAATTAAAAGAATAGACAGAGTTTTGAAGACACATAAAGCTTTAAATAGTTGTTACGAAATATATATATATTTTTTTAAGAAAGAAAGAAAACACAGGGACTGTGTGTTATCACTATTGCTATGACAAAACACTCTTAGAAAGTTTATTTTCAGACCTTCTCACATCCCCTTTTGCAGAAGAAACTCATACTGCAGCCTCTATGATTTCTTTTTGAAAGAACTGACAAACTTTTAAGTGGCATTTTACAAGAGAAGCAGTTGTGGCCAGTCCTTTTTGCCTAAAATGATTAGAAAGAGTGCTTTACTAATAAACTTCTGCTTGTCAGCATATTGTGAGCAGCTGTTGCCAGATCCCCTAAACTGAAATCACTTTATGTACATTTTGGGTATGTAGAGGCACTCAGCTGTGTATTATGGACTAATGACATCTGTACTGCTGTTTAACACAAACTTCAACATTCAAAAATAGTTATTCCAGTGTAAGTTCCCCATCCCCATCTGAAGTTGTTGACAGATTAATACATTTAAATATTATTGTTTTTTTTATCAGCATTATCTTAATACTGCAGAGTAATGCCAGCTAGTTTTGTGGTCACAATAATCACCAAACTAAGAGCTCTTTTCATTCTTCTGGTGAAGAATCTATTTAGTTCACACATTTCCTCTCCCTGTTACAGTAGATATAACAAGATCTCAATTGCATTTCTTGGATCACTGCTTATACTATGTGACTCACTGGCACATCCTCATCCTGAGCTACAGGATCTTCACGGAAGTAGTCCTTTCCTCTGTTCCCCCTCACAAGTACCCTCATTTTAAAAATCTCTGAAGTGAGAAGGGACAAGGAATGTGAATCTGTACACAGAAAAGTACAAGGTGCTCTGAAAGAGCTCTTTCTAACAAGCCAACATCTCCTTGAGTGGCCCACATGTACTCTCAAATACAGAACATTAGTGAACACCAAGAATACATAGGATCACCTGGAAGATCAATAAGCAAAGACTATATGGGGTACAAAAATGACATTATCACTACAGAAGATAAAGAGAAATGACCAAACTTAGTTCTCCCACGTAACAGTTAGATTCAGTACCGAACAGCATTTTTCTTCAATATAAGTAGAGCTTAACATAAGACTTTCAACTTTACAGAATCACTTGGGTGGGGAGGTACCTCAGGAAGTCTGGTGTCCAACCTCCTGCTCAAAACAAAGTCAGCTCTGTGTGAGATCAGGCTGCTCAGGGCTTTGCTCAGTCATGTCACAAAAACCTCCAAGAATAGAACACGCACAACCTCTCCGGGTAACCTGCTCCATTGCCTGCTTGTCCCCATTGGAAAAAAGCGTTTCCTTATATCCAGTCGAAACGTCCCATTTTAATTTACAGCAATGTCTCTTGTTCTCCTGCTGTGATGTACTACCTCCAGGAAGCTGAAGATCTTCCACTCCCAATGGCTACATCATCTTGAGGACTTCCCCACAGATATGGGCAGGTGGGTATTAGGGCTCCCCACAGCCATGTCATCTCCAAGCAGAAGCTCTGTTTCCTCTGCCTCTCACCATAGGAGAAGTACTCCAGGCCTGACCATCCTGGTGGCCTTCTCCTAACCTTGCTCGTTTGTCAACATACTTCTGGCACTCAGAGGGGTCAAAACATTCAGTC
The DNA here is from genome assembly GCA_013400535.1 of Scopus umbretta. NCBI lineage: Eukaryota > Metazoa > Chordata > Aves > Pelecaniformes > Scopidae > Scopus > Scopus umbretta. Next base: position 8,863 of record VZTL01022185.1, read on the forward strand.
TTATGTGTGCTAAGTATAGGAGTACAATCACGGCCCTCGAACCACTGGCTGTGCTCCTGTTAATACAGTCCAGGATACTGATGACCTTTTTTTCAGGCTGGACATGCTGCTGACCCATGCTCAGCTTGCTGTCTGCCCAGACCCTCAAGGTCCTTTTCAGCAAAGGTACTCCCCAGCCAGCTGGTCTCCAGCCTCTACTCATGCAGGGGGTTAGTCTGTTCCAGATAACAGAACTCTCCCAAGAAACACACCACAAATCTTTTAATCTGAGAGAACAAAAACCTGACAAGCAACAATGAATAGAAATGAATACAAAACAACATGCTGTACGTACTAGAAGCCGGAATGAGGTATTTAACCAAATAGTATGTCCTAACAGGCTATAGTAAAGAGTATTATCTACTTGTCAAGATTTTTCAAACAATAGCCATACCATATTATCCTCTCTCAAAGCCACATTACAGAGGCTACAATGAGAAGATCAACAACTAACAGGTCTGAGACACATGACCGACCCAGAGAAGCAGGAACGAGGCAGGAGTCATCATGCATGAAGCAACCTGGATGTACCACACAATACCTTTCACAGATGTCTGTTTTCTTCCACCTGCCTGGAAATTACGCCTAGACGGATCTTAAAGTTTCTGTATTTATGCACGACTTAGACAGGTTTGATGGTGCATAACATCAGTGGCTGTCAAACATGCTCAACAGCTCCAAACAAGGTCTTTTCAGGAAGTTCTGAAGAAACTTACCTGTACAGTTGGGAACAGTAAGCAACTGGAACATGTTTGTGCCTAGAGCATGATTCATAACTCAGACCTTACCTCACAATTCTCAACACCCATTGCCTAGACCTTGCACAGTGATACCTGTCAAAGAGCAGACATTCAGTCTGTTCTAGTACAAGTCCATAGAAGAAAGGGTATTATACTATGATTATCAGTCACTCTGTCAACTACAGGTCTAATCTTCAACTGAATCTCAATTTTTTTCCCCCCAAGTGTTGCATAATATAGACAAAATTACATAACAAACAGAAATGACAATATGACAACCAAAACAGGCAGAAAGTTCAGAACCGTCAGAAATGCAACTTCTCTCTTTAGTCAGAATAATGTAACTGTTATTAACACAATCACCTGATTGTGTTAATACTAACTGTATTAACACAATACACCCTCCCAGAGTATCTTTTTTATTCAGCACACCGAATTAACTTGCTCTGTCAACTCATCAGGGCTGTATGGCACTGCAGGCCTTCCCTCAAAGTCTGTCTCCTTTGCTGCAGAAGCAGAAGGTCATGTAGTGAAAGATGATGGACTGCCTCAGGAAAATAAGTTTCTAGCCCATGGCACTTTGCCCTAATTTTATTTTCCTTTTCACTCTGAAATCATAAGGAGAAAGGTGCAACATGACTGTGTATGTTCCTAGCTAATGCAGATACCAAATTCACGTACATAAACACAAAGTCTAAAACGCTCCATAAACAAGAAATAAGAGTAATAACACTGAACAACTGAACTATTTAATGCACATGGTACGATCAACTATGAAACTGATATGAGAGGGTCAGAAACAAAGACCAGAGAAAAGCCACTCACAATTTTCTGCTTTGCAAGGAGAACTGCAGATTACCCAACACTTCTTTCAGGTTATACATTTATCTTTTTATTACCTTTTAAGAAGGAAAAATTATATTAACGGGTGGTTGTAGAGAAATCTGGATGCATTAATTCCTCAGCTACAATCTTGACACAACTGCTAAAAAGGCAAGCAGCTTCCTGAGTTCTGCTTTATCTTCTGCCTTTCTGCAAGGGTCTCATTTTTAAGATTCAAGATTCAGGAAACAGTTTACCAGCACATGTTGATATGTTACAATACTTACACAACGAACAATTGCATAACTGTAAACTTGATCATGAGCAATACCACAAGCTGAAGGACAAAAGCACAAAGCAAGAAAGGGGAAAGAGGTAGAAAACAAAGTAAGAACGGGATGATGGTTTGGGAATTGTTCTGTGCAATTAAGCTCAATGCTGATGGGTTTCAGAAACACCATTTGCCAAAAATTATGCTGTGATGCACTTTTACTTGAATGGAAACAAGTCCACAGAAGGAAAAATAAATATACTTTACTCTAAAGTACAGGAAATCTAGACCTGCTATCAAGAAGTCATCTAAGCCTGATAAAGTTTTCTAAGGTTGAGCAGAAAAAGTAATAAGCCACCTCACTCTCAAAGTACTGCCAGATGTCCAGGCAAGATGTTTAGAGGAGGACTGAAGTCAACAGTAATGAATATTTATACGTACCAGTTTTTCAATTTCAGATTCAAGATTTTGTATGCAGTCAAGTTTTCTCTTACGACACCGCTGTGCTGCAATTCTATTTTTACTTCGTCTTCGGATATCATGAATACAGTCCAATTGTTCAGGAGTTAATTTATGCATTTTCAGAAATGACTGGAAGTCATTTCTGGAAAGTGAGATAATCCTTTGTGCATTAAATGGCAGTTTTACCTAGAATGTAAGATACAGATGTAAATCAAAAGGTGAAACTGATATACACAAACACCAACAGGCCAATTTGAGTTTTTATTTTAAGCATTCTTCACCACACAATCCATCTTCCTTCCTAAATCTCAGGCACAAGAGCAAGTGATCATAGCCATCAGAAAAGGTCGCTAAAACCCTGGGGTTTCAACTAGATGAGTTCAAGCACAGGCGAAATAACTGCTGTCCTGGTTTCAGCTGGGATAGAGTTAATTTTCTTCCTAGTAGCTGGCATAGTGCTGTGTTTTGGATTTAGCATGAGAACAATGCTGATAACACACTGATGTTTTAGTTGTTGCTGAGCAGTGCTGACACCAGTCAAGGACTTTTTAGCTTCCCCTGCTCTGCCAGGGGCACAAGAAGCTGGGAGGGGGCACAGCCAGGACAGCTGACCCAACCTGGCCGCAGGGCCATTCCGTACCATATGGCATCACACTCAGTATAGAAACTGGGGGGGGTTGGCCAGGAGGCAGCGATCGCTGCTCGGGAACGGGCTGGGCATCGGTCAATGGGTGGTGAGCGGTTGTATCACTTGTTTTTTTCCCTCCCTGGGTTTTGTTTCCTTTCTCTCTCATCATTTTTTTTCCCATTACAATTTTTATTATTATTACTGTTGTTATTATTATTATTTTATTTAAAGTTTATTATTTAATTTCAATTCTTCAACTCAACCCACGGGTTTTCTTACTTTTACCCTTCCACGTCCCTCCCCATCCCAACGGGCGTGGGGAGAGCGAGCGAGCAGCTGTGTGGTGCTCAGTTGCCAACAGGGGCTAAACCACAACAACTGAGTACTTTGCGCCTTTACACTAGATCTTCAAAAGCATATTCAGAGTAGGATGAAATCTGTCCTTGTGTGCAGCAAATAATTAGGTGATACACTCTAGGAAAATAAGTTATGGCTAGGTAGTGCACAAAACGGGTGTCAAGAATCACTTACACAGCCTAAAGTTTCCCCTAAGCTGCTTTTAAGACTGTATCCTGCATGCATTTTTATACCTGTAGTTTTCTGCAGGAAAAGTTCATCTGAAACAGGCATTTACTTAAAATAGAGAAGTTACAATATTTGTCTTGTAATTCTTAATTCTGGAGGAGAGAACCAGGCTCTTGTTACTGTCTGTACAGCTGAGCTACAGAAGCAGAAGCTTCTGAAACATGCATAGATCACAAAGTCCTGATTAATACTGAAAACCACCTTCACCTTTACTAAATAACTGCCAAATTCTATGAAGTATCCAACTAAAGACACCTCATTTTAATCCTCAAGTATATAAGTATATTAAGTAGCAGAATACGTTACCTTGCTGCGGTCAAAGATCTGCATTCAGTTTAAAAAGCAAACAGAAAACCCGTTCTGTGTTTGGCTACTACTGGTGACTAACAAGCAAAAAAAAAAAAAAAGGACAGAATATGGCCCTCAGCAATGATGCCATCTACTTCCTTGCAATTTAAAGATGAGGAATGTATATAGCCAGTTCTTGCCTTTTGTTTGGCCTGCCAACTTTCTGTATTGATGGTAGCTTCCACTTATTTTAAGTCTCAGTAAGGTCCTGCATCTTGAAAAAAATAGTACTTCAAAACCAACTGAATTTTCATGACATTAAATGATCCATCATACACAGCGTCACATTGCAATTTTACAATTCTAAGAACTGTGACAGAAATCATTCTAGGTATATAGTAAAATCTTTTGGGATTAGGCTACTTATGTGTGACATCTGCCTCAAACACTACTAAAGCAACGGCATAAAGGAAAGTGCCAAGTAATTTCTGCAGTTGGAGGAACAAATATAATCTCAGTTTTAGAAAGGGTAGTACTATTAAAGCAGTCTTAAATACACAGCCACTGAAGCCAGCTTGAAAACTTAATTTTCATTTCACAATAAATCTGAAGTATAATTTCTCTCCCACCTTATCCCCACAACTCAAAATAAAACCAAGAAAACTGTTAAGCTTCTATAAAACAAAGGTTCCAAGAAGTTTACGGTTTTCTTAAGTTTAGCTGAAGTAGAACAACAAAAAAAATTCTACAAAAGAATCCCCATGCCTTTGTTGAAGACTCACAACCTTTTCTGATAAAGCTATTCCAGAAAAATATCTGAAGAGATCTAATACTGAAGTATCTACCACTTCAATATGCCACCACAAAATACTTTATAAGTCTTCCTGAATTAACAATGACCTTCCATATAAACTTTTGAATGGTTATTTGAAGTTTAATCTACCAGATTTTTAAAACAAGCAACCACCAAAAAAAACCAAAAACCAACCCCAAAACCCACCCAAGACACTCAGAATTAGGTTTGCAAATAGGGCCCTAAGAGACAGGGAAGGAAAGGATACACCAGGATGTTCTTACCTCACATTCTTGTTCTCTTGCTGAACAGGATTCACTGTCTCCCTCGGTGTCAGTTTCCGAATCCTCTCCCAAACTTATCACATAATTATAGGGACACTGTTCTTGTTGCTGTCCCTGAACATAATCTCCGCTGCTTATTTCAGAGCTATTGGAGCATCCTTCAGTACTAAGGTTGCTTATAAAGGGGCAGTTGACAGAATTCAGTGTTGTAAAAGTTCGTTGAGAGCAAGGTTCAGGGCTTTCACTGATCCTGATACCCAGCCACGGACACTCTGATTTTTTCCCCGAATATACTGGCTCCAAGCACTCTTTTCGAACTGCAGGTGGTAAATGTATTTGACAGGCTTCTGTACTGTAAATATCACTCCAGAACCCTTTCGCTAGATGTTCTGCTACCTCTCTCTCCACACTGCTTCGATCACCAGCTGATGTAATGTTAATGGCTTCCTTAGTACACAAATCGACTTTTGAAGGTGCGTCATTCGGACTTTCACTTTTGTCACTCCCAACTCCAGTACCCGATACAGTTTTTTCAGCTAGGACTGTGTTGTTTTGCATACTACTGAAATTCAAGTTGCCGTATTGCTCACAAGTATGTAAAAAAGACACAGAACTGAGTCCATGAGGTGCAGCAGAGTTTTGGGGGAAAGCAGCAAGATCCATTTTCTCCACAGGACACGGCACATGCTGAGTCACAGAATCTCTCTTTGACTCTTCCTTCTTCTCAATGCTTTCCTCGCCTTCTTCCATTTTTACCTGAGTCTCTTCACATTTTGAGACCAGCTGCATAGGTACACACTCCTGAGCTTTTTGCACGCCATCATGATCAGATATTTCCTTCTCAAGAAAAGTTGCAATTGGTGGCACCTGAATGTCTTTAAGACTGGAATTGGACTCTGAAGTATGAACTTTGTCATTTCCAAAAGCTTTCTGGAATTTCCTGTACTTTGGGCATTGGGAAGATAAGCTGGAAACACTACCCCTTTCTGAATGTACAGGATCGCATGTTTGATTGGCATTATCTTGGAGAGCAGCCGATGATTTAGCATTTTCTTCATCTTTACAGAGTTTTGTGTCAGGAGTTTGAATATATTCCTTCTCTAGAAGTTCTTCTGCTTCATCATCTATTTCTAGGTCTCCATCATCTACATTGCCAATTTTAGGGTTTGTTTTCTGACAATGCTGCGTACAACACTTCTTCCTAGGACATTCCTGCTGATCCGATTTAAAGTCCAAAAATTTGAATTTTAGAAACTGAAAACAAGACTCTTCGATGTTGTGTACACCCAAAAATTCAGCACATTTGCAAACTTCAGACACATTGTCTTTATTTAAAATAAGTTTAGCTGTGTATGCAAACTGAAGCAAAGGACTAAATCCTTTCAGTGTTACCTATTTACAAAAAAAAAAAAGAAAAAATATTAGTATGGCAAATATGTGTTTAAATAGACAAACACACAGAATGCAAATTTACCTGTGAGCAAACCATGCCAGCAGGACAAGAGTACAAGACAAAAGCAGCAGATTTGTTCCACAAAGAAAACTGTGGAAGGAGTTTTCAGAATGGCCACACTCATTCTGAAACAAATCTTCTGACACAATTTTATTCTGTATATTTTGTGGCAATTATCTTCTTCACCGCGATCAATCTCTTAATAAAGTGTTCAGACAGTACAGTACTAAAAAGTGAAAAATATTGCTATACACTGAAAAACAGTAACTGGATTCCAACTTTACAAAGATACCTTTCAAACCCAAGTTGTACATGAATTACTGTGGAATAAGATTAAAGTTCTGCTGGTATTTTATTGTCCCTTTAAAGAGCAATTACTGTTATTTTCTCACGCTTATGCATCATCGATTCAAAAATGTTTGAAAAAATGGAATTCAACCACACATGATTATTTATTATGATAGCCACCTAACTCCTTCCTTCCTCCCACAGACAACATTAATTGTACCCAAAAACTGTACACCAAAACCAATTATTCTCAGCTTAAAGCCTCTTTGGAGTAGGCAGTTTTAATTGAACATTTCCATCGTTATCATCTCAGTTTTTACCGCAGAACAGTTGCTTAAGAGGGAATCCAGAGATAAACAAAAACTGTATCGTTACAAACTGAACAAGATCATCTTCTACACAAGAAAAAATTACTAAGGAATCAGACAGAAAGCTGGGAACAGATCACCATATGACAAATTCCATGACAATTCCTTTAGCCTTTCCTTGCAAGTGAAGGATAAAGCAATATGTCCATTATTACTACTCAGACTCAAGCCCACATTCTGCTCCCCTCCTTTATTGAAATGAGCAGGACTTTATGCTGAACAACGTGCTATGTTAATGCATTAACTATACTGAATTCTTCTGCCAGCAAGATAATTAACTATATGTGAAATTCAATTTAGAAATCAGTTGAGGGTTTGCTTTGTTGTTTT
>VZTL01022192.1:0-13758 GCA_013400535.1 Scopus umbretta
TTATGAAAGTAAAAGCTTACACTAAAACGACACTAAAGAATTGTTTTATTGCCTTAGATCAGCATGCAATATACAGATGGGTAATGCCATGGGTTAATTGTTACCTATTTAACAGTGCAATAGTAGATGACCTTTTATAAGTCAAGACCTGGTCATCAAGTAACCAATCATGAGTGAACTAGTAAATAGACAGAAACAATTTGAATCACCTCAGCCATCTGGAACTTTAATTGGTGTTAACTAGTCCCCCATAGTTCTCAAAAGAAAAAAAGGGGGAAAAAAAGACAAAAGTGGTATCTCTAGCTGCATAACTAATGGAGTGATTGTAATATTTTGTAACAGACCACCAAAAAATTGTAAGGTTTGAATCTAGGTGTTTGGTGTCATATGTAGTCTTACATATGTGGACTAACAGATAGGTTTTATTTTGCTAAATTTCTCAGGAATCAGGATCAGTTTGTACCATTAAACCAGTTGTGCTTGCAACATGTATTTTGTATGTAATCTTTATAACTTGTTATAAAATTTGCTTTTTCTGTCCTCAAGAAAAAACATTAACTGTCCTGTGATCTACTTATGTTTAGAGGTCCTTAGTAATGATTTACTGTTTCCTTTTATTTTGAAATGTAACACATTTTTTAATGGACTTAATTTGTACTATCTTGATACTTGTATCATTCTAATTTCTAGTTCAGTGCTTTCCTAGAGTGAGATATCTTATGTGGAATAAACTATCATTATCATCAACCAAACTTGAAAAAAGAATTTAAAATTTGTTTTACAATGTCTGTTTTCCATAATAAACAGTAGCATCATTACTGTGTTACTAACCTTGAGGTTTTTATTCAGTGATTTCTGACTCATAATTTCCATTGTTTTCGTCTAGGATCAATAAGAATTGACAGCCCTACAAGTACCTAAGTGACCTGCTTGCCATTTTTAAATATTGGCACAAGACTATGTTTCTTCTAGCATTGTGGAACTTCTCCAGTATTCTTAGACTTACTGAAAATCAACATTAATAATTTAAGAAGGTTCTCTGTCAGATTTCTTAAAACTTTTGGATGAAAATTCCCTGAACTCACTGCTCTCAAAGACTACTAGCTCAATTAAAAGTGTTTTATTACTTTGCTATATGGTTATCTTCTCCAGATATGAATCATAAATCTAATACTTTTGAATTCTTCTGTATTATTATTGTTATTTTTAGCGTTCACATATACCAAAGAATTGATATCATTGCTGCATTTATTTTTGTTCCTAAGACACTTTGAATTTCTCTTTCTTGCACATCTAGCTACAGATTTACCTTGCTCTCTTTTGCTTCCCTTACTCATTTTCTGGTTAAAATATTTTTAAATCCCATATTTCCATACATTTCTGTGTGTATGTGTATAAATGTATACATTGTTCATTCCTTCACATTTAATTGTGTAGATAAATATTGAACTTTCACAATAATACATGTTCCTTCGACACACATAAGACACTAAAGACATAGAGGATCTGTCAGTTCATATACTGATACCAGAAGTAGGGACTAACAAGACCAGAGCAGTGAAGGAGACTCAAGTCATTAAGCCCTATGTTCTGCATCATAGCTTCTTTTACCTGAAAATGTAATTCAGTGGCAAGATTTCACCATTACAGAAGTGAAGCACGGGAGTGAGTATGTTATCTTCAGTATAAGTGAGTAAGCAACAGGCGTTAGATTTCTGCACATGCTAATGTCATAAGAAAGATTTGGTCTATGCTGTTACATCTCGGGCCAGGGGTGGGGAACCTAGCATATATAAGGAGGACATGATCCTGTTTCTGTAATTTATAGCTGAGGAAGATGGTGCATAGAGTTTCCTAAGTGTCAAAAGCATTGACAGTGCACACCGTACTAAATAAAATCATGTTTCAATACAAGTGTTTCTTGTGTGTGTAAAAACTCCATGATGTGTTTTCATAAACCTGCACAGCACTATTTTGTTTCAGTACATCATACATTGTTTCTTAGAAGATAAAAAAATACAAAAATAAAAAAAAAGTAGAGGAAAAAACCCCTTATAATCTGGGCAAAAAATATTTTGAATAGATGCAAACATGAAATTAAATTCACTTTTGAAAGAACATGCACTAACTGTAAGGAATGCTGAAAAAATCAACATGAATTTTGATGTATTCCTGTTCAAGAATTCGCCACTGAATACACATGGGTATTCAGGAAGTTCACACACAGAAGATAAGTAATATTTATGTTTAAGCAAATTGGTTATGTGATTAGGTAATTGTGTTGAAGCTGTCAATTAGCTTTGTGAATAGCATTTAGGTGTTAGGCAGGGACACATCAGCAGCGTGATTTGGTCCTTTACTATAGCTGAGGGTACTGTGGTTTTAAGGATCATTGGGTTTACTACATCTAAAGTTGCTGGAGTTTATAGTTGCCTGTAATGCCCACCAGCTTGACGGAACATTAATAATGTCACAGAGCTAGCCCACAGCCAAAATCTGAGATCCAAATAGATGGGAGCTTTGGTTTTGTTATTTTACTTTTCATTGATTTAAATTTTCAGAATCACAGTTTTAACTTTATGTCTAGATATTTCTTGACATCAGTTAGCAGGCTGTCATTCTGACAAATATTCATCTCAGGAGGAAGACACTCATTGAGAAAATCCTTCAAGATCATCATGTATTTAATAAGATTAAAAGTGCCAACTGATGAAATACATGGCAGCACACTAACAGTATGCCTCCTTTTGCCATAACTGGTTACACTTTCCATAGCCAGCTACATCTTGACTAAGAAGATACTTTATAGAAAACAGCATCTGATTACAGTATCCTTATATTAACATATTTTGATACATCATCATTTCACTTTCTCTTTTCTAGCTTTACACTCTGGGCATGAGAACTTTTAATGCCATAACTCATAAAACTTGGTTCATAATATTCAGCAGGTATCAGAAAGCACATACCATAAATGTCCTGAGCCATCAAACTAGAATGCCTGTGTACTGAGATAAGAAACTTTAAAAACAAACAAACAAACAAACCAAACTATTGTCATAAAAGCAAAGAAATGCTGAAACTGAAGAACAGTTAATATTTTTGAGGATTCTTTGCAGAATGGGTGAGGAGTATACACAGTATAGGATAGTATAGGATAAGTACTTAACAGTCTCTGGATTAACGCCAACTGCAGATGGCTAACCTATGAACAGAACTGTTTGCAAAAACTTGGAAGTATGATTCTTTGTATTTTTAAATTTCTCAACCTTTCTGTATCTGTATTAGCTTATGCTAAGCATGCAGTAAGCTATCTCAATGACATGACGTAATCTCCTCTGCAAGGTATTCCTGTTTGCTTCTTTTTGCTTTGATGGTCAGAAGTAAAAATCTCATTTGGTTTAATCTTAATCATTTCAAGAGTGCATAAGTAGCTGAGATGTATTATAAAGCTATTTCAGAGAGTCTTGGTAGATAAATTATTTTCAGTAGCCCATAGATTATTTAATTGATATATATTAAAGGTGATAAAAAAGGGGGAAAAAAAGGAAGGAGAGGAAATAAGACTGGAAAAATAATATTAGGAGAAAACTATTCAATTTTTTTCAGAGCATGAATTTGTATTAACTGCATAAGGAAGAAACACAAGTCTTTTTACTCTATGCAGGAATGCATAGGAATACAGATGAATTAACTCATCCAACCTCAAGTTCAATTTGCAAAACTGTTTTTTCATACTTATGTGCGGAATTAATTAGTTACCTACAACCACCTATCTCCACAAGACCCCAAACAGTAAAACCTTAAATACATATATTTGTTTTATATATAGATATATATGCATGCTTATCCCCATTTCAAATGTAGCAGGGAGATAAACTGAGGAGTCAGAACTGTGCCTCTCTGCATATACTTGCTTTGCAGCAAGATACTAGTCTACAGCTTAGAAATGCACTGAACAGCACCAAATGGAACAGCAGCCTCAGCATTCAAGATGGCCAAAACATTTCATCAAAGAGGAGCTAGATTCAGTGGAAAATACTGCTTCATGAGCAGAAACTTTTCAGAAGCGCATGTTGGTTTTATAAGTAGCCTGTAGGAAAGATTTCTCAGCTCCTAGGACACAAGGTCATTTCAGTGAATAAAAGCATATAACAACCAATAGTTTGTGGATTAGGGCACTTCTCTGCAGTACTTAGTATTCCAGTGCTACACTACTACTGAACATTTCCTCATTTTTGAAATTTGCATTTCCTAATTCACACTGGAAACTTTCCCAAAGTTTTTAATGGCTTTCTAGTTCAGGAATAATTTAATTATTATATATTTTTAATAAAATATTCAGAATAACATGTGCTTGGAGACATGCTTTCCTCTGGGTAATGTTACTAAGGCATTCCCATCCCATGGTCCATATCCTAGTCTACATCCAAGATAGAATGATTTCTCCACTGAGAAAGATTAAGTGGATAAAGTTAAAATTTATTACTTTTTTAAAAGTGTGTGTATATATTTAAAATTCATCATTAAAATTTCTGTATTTGGCTGCAGGGTTGGGATCAAATAGAAAGCCTTCTGTCTGCTTTCTAGAACTACTTTCTTTTTCTTTCTCCCACATAGCTGTTTTAATTGTTTTAATCGTTCTAATCTTGGGCATATAAACATAGCTTTACTTCACTGGAGGCTAGTTTGCAATAAGGCAACATACTGTAGGAAATGCTGTAGTGAAAAACATTACCTTCCATTTGTGATTCATGCTGGCCTGTCCAGTCTTTGCAGTCAAAATTTGTCTCCTCCTCAGCCTAGCCTCAGTAAGGCCAGTAACACTGCATTACCTTCAGACTACATCAGTGAATCAAAAATCTGACATAAAAAAAGAAAAAAACTCAGTGTAACAAAACAAGCCAAAAAAAGTGCATGATCTAACTAATATTATTCTTGGACATCTCCCATATTAAAAACAGTGCTTCTAAAGGATAATATATTAGCACACATGACACAACCGTTGATTTTATTTAAATGATATGGCTTAGGATTTATGGAGATGACAATGGGTATAACAGCTGATTCAATTTGTTTAGAAATGCAGGGACCATGAAAAGCCAGTGAGATTTCAGCATTTACTATCTGCAAAGTGGTTTGCCACTAAAAGCCATGGTTAATGTTATAGAATCAAATTACAGTACCCCATTGTTTTAAGGAAGAAATTAAGCTAATAGGGTTTCAGTAAAAACTTTCACAAATATTTTTTTTATTAACTATTTTAAAGGTATGGATTTGTCCCAGTCCTGAAACTGAAAATAGGACTGGGACAAATTCAGACCTTTAAAAAAGCTAATAGAAAAAGGTATTAATGAATAATTTTACTGAAACTCTAATCTGATATTTATAACCCAAAATATCTGTTACAGTTGCTGAGTAAGGAATGGCTTTTACTTTTATTGAGGGACCTAATAAAGGCAGCCTAAGAAAAAAACAGTCAGATCCTATAATGAAATTTCCATTTTAATGAAACTATGAACACATTATTTTTCCTAGCATTAATAAACTTCCTTTTAATGAATTACAAAACAAGTTCATGCAACAAAAAAACCTCTTCTCCACGAGTCATTTCCTTCTGCTTGCTTTGCAGAAATAGAACTAAAGTAAACATGCAGCTTTTGTCTTTACATGCATTTTTCTTTATCCTGACTTAAGTTTTTAGTTATAGAATAAATATTCTGGTCATAATCTTACAAAACTATAGGTGCTTTCATTGTCTGTATAGCAGAAAATGAAAACAGCAAGAAAACCATCATAAATATCCACTAGAAGATTATCTTTTACTCCTACCTAATGTTGCCTCGGCCTCCTGTTCAGACCAGTCTCAAGGTCAGAGGTCAAAAGCAAAAAAATCCCTGTCATCTGGTGTGGTCCTCTATGGTCTTGCCCAGTATGAGTGGTTTTAAGGCAAATCTGACTTGTGCAGACAAATTTACTGGTGAAGAAGATGCCATTCAGGAGAACTTATTACCCTCACTCAGCCCTTCCAGAGTGCCTTTTCTGGTTCTTAAGAAAATTCTCTTTTTTAATTTATCTTTTTTTTTTTGAAAGACAGTAATATCGAGTCCTTTAGGAAAGATAGATTTAGGCAGTTACTCACAACTGCAAAGATGGAGCAAACAGAGTTTAAGGAGGTATTGCAAAAATTAAATTGACAGGAAAAATCTGTGGAAGAAATTTAGAAAATAAGGCATGTTTTAGGCTTCAAATATATAGTTTAATGATTGTTTATATACTTGCAAATATATGTAATTAACATGACCTCTCCTTTGGAAAATGTAATATTTTTTTTTCTTAGGATTCACTACTTCTAAAAGAAAGATCTATAATGAACAATAATGTCACATACTAATACTAAAGTGCAGCTTGAATTAATGAGTCACAGCAGAAGCCGAATAAATTGTTTCCTAATAAACAACAAATAGAAATCTGTGTAATTGTTTCATTAAGTTTCTAATCCGTTTATAATTTATTGTCACTAACTGGTTACAGGTGAAGGAATTCTGGGGAGAGTCTTTATACCACTGTTACTCTCCCAATATAGACTCTCCCTATTGCTGAAATCAAAGGCAGTTCTACAAATAAACTTCATCTTTCATATCCACAGTCCTGACATGGTAAAATCAAAAAAAACCTCAGTTGTTGAGACGTCATCTTCCAGGAAGACTCCCAGTGAACCACTGATTAGCATCCCTTTTACTTTCAAGCTAGGTAATTTGTGTATACTGTTGATATGTCTTTGTCTGGTTGTACTGGTTTTGGCTGGGATAGTTAATTTTCTTCATAGTAGCTCATATGGTGCCATATTTTGGATTGTTGACCAAAACAACATTGAAAACACAGGGATTTTTTAGTTATTTCTGAGCAGTGCTTACACAGCATCAAGGCCTTTTCTGCTTCTTATGCTGCCCTGCCAGTGAGTAGGCTGGAGGTGGACAAGAACTCTGGAGGGGCCACAGCTGGGACAGCTGACCCCAGTTGACCAAAGGGAAATTCCATACCATATGGCATTGTCCTCAGCAATATAAGCTGCAGGGAAAGGGGAGGAAGGATGGATGCTTGGAGTCATGGTGTTTGTCTTCCCAAGTAACTTTTACATCTGATGAAGCCCCACTTTCCTGGAAACGGCTAATCATCTGCCTGCTAATAGAATCATAGAATCACAGAATCATTAAGGTTGGAAAAGACCTCTGACATCATCTAGTCCAACCATCAATCCAAAACACCATGTCTACTTAACCATGTCCTGGAGTGTCACATCCACATGTTTTTGAACACCTCCAAGGATGGGGACTCCACCACTTCCCTGGGCAGCCTGTTCCAATGCCTCACCACTCTTTCAGTGGAGAAATTTTTCCTAGTATCTAACCTAAACCTCCCCTGATGCAACTTGAAGTCATTTCCTCATGTTCTATTGCTAGTTACTTGGGAAAAAAACCCAACAACTTCCTCACTACAACCTCCTTTCAGGAAGTTGGAGAGAACGGTAAGGTCTCCTCCCCTCAGACTCCACTTTTCCAAACTAAACAACCCCAGNACCATGCCCATCTGACGTGCCTTGCCCTGTTTGCCCGTCCTGTTCACCGCGCTCCCTGGGGGCTGCTCTGGTAGGTGAGGGGTCTGGCCACCGTCACTCCTGTCCCTGCCCGCCCTGAGTCACAGCCGTTGCTCATCAGCAGCTGATGCTTTCCCGCTCTGGAGGGTGGCTGGGGTGCCCTCTCTCTCCCTGTGCTTTTGCTTTCATGCGTTTGCTGCCCCAGCAAGGGTCCCCCGGTGTGATCCTCCGCTCCGGAACCCTTCGCCTCGGTGACTTTGCTGAAATAAGTAGTGAGTGAATTCCTTATCTTGCCTTGTTTGCACACGCAGCTTCTGCTTTGCAAGAAAAAGCTTTTGCATTGCGCGAAACTGTCTTTAAACTGAGTTTGCACAGCTTTACCTTCCTGATTCTCTCCCCCAAGCCACCAGGGAGGAGTAAACGAGCAGTGTGTGGTGTTCAGCTGCCTACCAGGTGTAAACCACAACGCTGGTGTAACAATGTGTCAAACATCAGTACTGTATTGATAGTTCAGTCCTAAAAAATTGATCCATTATAAGATGTATCTTCACAGAGCTAGTTAAAAACTACAAAAACTTGATATATGTCAGGTCAGTGATTTCCATCAATTCTTCCATATTTAACAATAAAGATGTTAATTGTTGAGGCCTTTATTTTGGCAAACTAGTTTCCTATACTATTTTCAACACAAACACCAAACCAGAAACTCATTCCATGCAAGGAACATGAGAAATATTTTGATAAGTATATTTTGCAATACTTAAGGATAATGGTTTAAAATTACAGAACTTTGAGGAGTAGCGAGTAATGCAGATTTTACTGTAGTCATAAACTGGAAACATATTCCAATGTTAGCAAAAATACATCTATGACTGATTATTTTTTCTCAGCACCTTTACAGTAACTGACAGCTGGTAACCCAGTTATCAATAGAAAAGGAAGTATCCACCCGGCGCTCTCATTAAACTTAGTAGAACCAGAAAAGCTTTCAGATATGCATGCAAATTTAGATGAACTTATTTTTCAGGCAGATATTTCTCAAGCCCCTGCCAAAGTGCACATACAACTCTAAGAAGATTTCAACTTTTCATGACAGATTTCAAAAACAAAGCATCTATGGCTGTATGAAGCCTCCTGCTATTGTCACTAACACAACAGCAGAACTGTATATTTGGACAACTGAGATTTAAGTTAAATATCAGAATAAGATGGCATGGAAAACAAGTGTCTAACAACTGTGAAAGAAACTTTAGCAAGAGAGATCTGAGAGTAAGAAAGTTGTCATCGTATTTATTTTGACAGAAATTTATTTTAGTGACTTAGTTTTTTACCAGTGCATGACAGCCCTTATGTTCTATGGTGTTCATTTAAGGTCTTAGAAAACCTTTTGAATTTTACATTTTTTGTGGAAATCATAGTGAACACATTTTACTGGATTTCATAAAATCCTTGAAGTTAATCATTGTCCTTTGGTGGATTTCTGCATGTCTCAAAACTATTAGTCATCTAACAAATGGATTCAAGTAACATGGATAAAAGCTTTTTACTTTTAGCCCATAATGCTGGAATTTCTGCTAAACCTGCTTATCTTTCTTTCTTGTATGAGAGAGTTTTGATTAACCTTAAAACAGTAGCTGTCATTTTTTCTCATACTTTTTAAGTCTTCAATTCAGGAGCTCAAGTTCTTTTCATATAAAGCTGATGGCACTAAGTGATTTCAGTAAAGAGAATTTATTACATTTTAGAAAGCAATAAAAGTAAATTTTAGAGTAGCATTAAACAAATTAATAACCTGTGGTTTTCTCCAGATTGTGATAGCCCTTTACGGTTCTAGGCCATATTGTAATCAGTGGTCAGTATGAGATTTAATCTGTGTGAGTAAATCTGCAAAATTAGTAATATAAATCCATGTGGCTTTGGTGTTTTATATATATCATAAAAATATAAGATATAGATCCATCAAACCAAACAGATACTGATTTATTTTATCTGAGATCCTAGACCCAGAAGAAAATTCTTTTTGCGTTGTTTGCTTGTCTATTTGATGTTGTTAAATAATCTGTCCCTTTAAATTAATGTAGGTATTAGCTCTTCTGCAGGCCCATATATATTACCAGCATTTGCTTGGCATATGACAATTTAACTATCAATTCACACTACCCTGTATGAGTAATTTGTTCTTCTCAGTGTTTATACTATACTATAACATTTATCATCAAAGATTTTATATCATGTTCACTCAAAAAAAATTTTAACCCTTGGACGTGCAATGAAAAACAGTCACAAATAAATAATCCCTATTAATAATATATATCTATTCATAGATCAGTTGGCAGTCTATCATATGTACAGCTGTATAAATACTCTTAATATAGGCTTTTCAGGAAAGATAATATTTGGAAACAAAAAAACCCACACCAACCTTGAGAAATCTGACCATATCAATAACTGTCCCTTAGAAATCAGTTCTGCATGAGTCAAACAAATTTAACAAGCTTATACAAACAAGATCTATTTTCTGTAAAATCCTGTTGACTATTTCATGTAAAATCAGTCAAAATTTGATAACAATTTTTGTTAGTGAAATTCTTAATTAAACACTTATTGGTCAATGTGCATTCTTCTTGTAGTTCCTGATGTTCTCTCTTTCACCAACATCATTCCAAGATTTATGAAAATTACCTCTTCAGTTTTGTTTTTTTTTTTTAATTTCCTCAGTTAAATAAATACTGATAATAAGCACTGGCAAAAGTTCTTCAGCTGCTACTTTTAAAAAATCTGAGTACGAAGAATCTCAGCCAGCCTTTGTCAAGTATTTGATTTTACTGATTACAGACATTGACCTTTCAGTCCCAGAGACTTCATGGATGATAAATTTGAAAGATTCAAGAATGGACCAGACAAGTTAACCAAGGAAAATCTAGTGAAATTTATGAATGACATAGCAGTCACATCCTTTTCAGAAGACTCTGAGATGCAGATGTTTGGATGATGCACCACTACTAGGAGAAAATATCATATATACATTCCTTGTTCTCACTCTTCACTCTTACACTTTTGGCCCCCCTCTGAGACAATCAATCTGACTAGGAGAGATCTCTTTTAGACATAGCATAGACAATGTCATTTAACTGTAATGGTACATTTCCAATAAAGAGCAGAATCTCTGCCAAGCTGTTCTTCCTTTACTATATTACTCTTAAAGTATTATCATTTAGAGTTAGTATCAGATACAGTCTTGACAATGTTCTTTTCTTGCTTCTAATACTAGCAGAGAAGAACTACTTATTTTTCATGCCATTGGCCTTGCTATTTCACTAAATCTCTCTTCAGCTGTTAAAGTGCATATACATATATATGCACACCTTTACGTCTTCATCGTCCTCACTTCTCTACCTCCTTATGGTAATATTTTTACAACTTCCTTCTCATCTTCTTTTGTCCTGTTTTACTATTTGCCTGTGAAATTATGACTTTTCAGGTGTCCAGTAGATATTCTGAGAGATTTCCCAGTAGTCTATTTTTCTTTCTAGAAGTCTATTTTTATCAGAACAAGTTACTGCATTTCATTGCTTGAATCTTAAAAGAAAGGTTGATAAACCCGTTTAAGAAAAAGAAAGAAAAAGTAGGCTGTGCATATGCTATTTAATGTACCTTTTTCATTACAATTACTGGAATCTTTATGTAATTGTATATATTGGTTTATTCTGAATTGCTCCATACTTATAACGTAATGATTAAACTTAGAAATTCAATGTATACAATGCATGTGTTTCTGGGCAGTATTTCTGGTAGAATTTGTAGGTTAATTGGGAAGAATAATAGCTTGAACAGTAATCTTTCTGGATATCCACACTATCAGTTCAAACCTAAACATTTTCTTGAAATATAAAGATTTTATCCTCAATACCCAACAAATTCTTTATGCAATCAAGTTGTGAAATAATACTGATTATGTTTAATGACCTCGACCAATTATTGAAAAGCCTTTTTCAAGTCTAGGCAACTATCCTATATTTCGTGAATTCTGCACAGAGTTTTGTATTTATGATTCCCTTTGATTTGCTTTGATTTTTCAGTACAGATGTTAGCAAGAGTGTAAGATACATAACATGACACATCTGTAAAAGTTGCAAGGCTTCACTTTGCAAAACATCTTTTCCAGTGACTCAAGGACAGAACCACCAGATTGATTCAAGCTTCTTGTGGATACACTAGATGGAACAATTCTTTTTATGCTGCAGCTAATAGTACCAGCACTGGGAACGTTTTGGTTTTTTTTGCAAAGAGTTAATAATCAAAAGTGAAGTGAGCAACATAAGTTGTTAATCTTAAATTTCTGTCATGAAAAAAGTACTCTTCTTCAAGTTATATTCATTTCAACTGCAGTCAGAAGTAACATTCTCCATATGCTTATGTATTGCCATTTCAAAGACTGTGTTTCACTTATGTCTGTACATTTTCTGAACTACATCATGTCCACATCATGTCTGTGTGGAACATTGGTATTTCACTTATGTATAACCCATATAGAAAGAGAAAAAAAGATGCTATTGAAATTAATTGAAATATATACATAGAGTTGTTATCCTTCATTTTAGTAAACTATAACATTTAAGAACATTATGTTTCTTTCTTCAAAAGAAAAAGACACTCAAGGTTGCATGCCTTCTCATTGCTGGGATGGAAGAGTTGACAAGGTTTATTTCAGACAATATATATAGAAAGAAAGACAGCCCAAGTGAAGAAGAAAGATAAGAAGCTGAGAGGAGAGAGTAGAACTTTAGCAACACTTAAGCAAAACACCAGTATGGCCTTGGAAAAATCCACAAGAGTGACTTTTGGGAAGGTAGCACTGTCTGAAAAAGCAGTGTAGTTGAGAACAGGGAAATAGTCTCCAGTTGTTTGTTTTTTCTTCTGCTCATTAGTGTATGTCTCCTTGGCAAGATAAAAATTGTATCACTATACTCAGTCTGTCACCACTTTCTGATACCAGGTAGAATAATTTACAATCCCTCTTTTTGTCCTGTGGCTCGGACAAATCCATTCCAGAGTACTTTCTGGGAAAGAAAAATGTTATCTAGAGGCACACTTCTGTAATTGTTTTCAGATCACAATACAAAATGAGACTGTCAAGCATTTCTATTCCAGTTATCGTCTCAACTTCCTGTGGCAACATAAGCATGTATACATGAAAATTTTCTTTTTCTTTGCTTAAATTTAAACTCACATCATGAGCATTAAATTGGTACTTTTTAACTCTGATTTATCTTCTCACTTTCATTTTGTTCAGCTTCAAAAGGATACCTGAATAATTCACTAGGGGTTGCTTTTTTATTGCAAATCCCTGCTCACCTTCTCTATACCATTCATTATTGTAGGAGTTTTATCAGATCACAATCATATTACCATTGTAAAGAAATCTGTTGTATATAGCCTGTTTTGTATGGAAACTGTTTGACCTCTCTCGTTATTACTGTCTTCCTACTTCTGCCTTTTGTTGTTCTATTAGTCCTTTTTAGGCAAAAATTCAAGCACTAGTCAAGGTGTGGATACATCATAGTTATAAACAGTGTTGTAATAACATTAATCAACAGCAATACAAAAGGATGCAGAGAAGTAGGTTTTTTCTACTGAAATATGTATGACGTATTTGAAAAGAATAGATGAGTGCAGTGTGATGACATTATAAATTATTTTTAACATTGAGAGAAGATACGGCTCCAAAAGAAACAGACAAAAGAAGTGAGCAGCAGTCATGTAGTCTTTGCTTGTTCATTTATGCTGCTGCCAGGCACACTTAGTTGACAGAACCTTGAAATTATCTGGATTCTCACCTAGAAATCAAGTGCATGTAGTTGAGTGCTCATGATTAGAGCTTGTCACCATTTCCTGATTTTTATTTTTTATAATTTCTTTTTGACATATACTGCTTTCAAAACCAGGTCTTAAGGAAGAAATATATCATCCCTTGCATGGAATTTCCCAATAAGACTGCACAGAGACACAAAAAAGAAGAAACATTCTCAGCTCATTTTATAGGACTCTGATCAAAGGTTCAGAGTCAGATCCAACTTCCTATTTAATTAGATTCGTGCTTTGTACAGGTGACCTCGGGCAGAGGTCTAGCCACATTATGCTCAATGAGCAAGTTCAGGACA
>VZTL01022197.1:0-19709 GCA_013400535.1 Scopus umbretta
TCTATGATTCTATGAAATTGCCTCTTAAATAAGCACGTAGGCTTAATGTTTTTTAAGCCACAGAGGCTGATGCTAGCTGTCTGCTACCGGTTTGGAGACTTCAGTGCTTTGGGTGGATAAATGCTTCCTCTTCAAAATAAACAATATGAAGTTGAGTCGACCTGTGAGGACAATAACAGGAGCCTAGCCCAAAAAGCCCGCAACTGGAGGGCTGCCAGTCTTCTCTCACCTGCCAGCTGGTAGCAGGTATCAGAGCAGCACCTCCCTCACTGATAACGTGCCTGCCACTTAAAGAACCTACATGAGCTGTCTATACTGTAGGGTTTCGACACTGGCCTTTCAGCAGAGAACAGATGTGGACTATGTTATTGAGCCAAAGCGCATGAGATTCTTGCTTAGTCACCTATGACTTGGTCTTGGTGGACTTTTAAGTCTGGTTTTATCTTTGCAGTTCAAAGGTTTCGCTTACATGCTGTACCATTGCTGAGCCGTTAGGAAAGATATATAAAGGTGCATCCTCACTCCAGTCCTCTCCTCTTCCTCGCGGCCACCGCCACCTCTGTCAACATGCTGTTGTGGCCGCTGCGCGGTGTTGCAGCTCTCGGCGGTACCGCTGCACAACGAGCAGCCTGGGGATGCCATGACAGACCCTTCTTCCCCACAGCCAGGCCTCTGGCTTCTCCTCCAGCCGTGCCTGCCTTCACCGAGGTCTCCGACTCGCGCTCCAGCACAGCAGGAGGGAGTAAGCACCAGCGTTTTGCACCGCTCTCCTGGC
The DNA here is from genome assembly GCA_013400535.1 of Scopus umbretta. NCBI lineage: Eukaryota > Metazoa > Chordata > Aves > Pelecaniformes > Scopidae > Scopus > Scopus umbretta. Next base: position 776 of record VZTL01022197.1, read on the forward strand.
ACTGCTTCATTGCCCCTTTTTCACCTTAAAAACGTCATGGGAGAAGCGCTGGCTGTCTACCTGCGAGCCTCAGCCCTCCGCAAGCTCCGGTCTCATCCACGCCGCCACGCAGACTTCCCCAGGGTGGCAACCCTGTTGATCTCCAGGCTGTGCCATGAGGTTGGCAGCATGGTTCACTTATCCCACTATAACGTGAGACGGCAGGACCTTTTATTGGGTGGGAAAGGTTTTGTTTCAGCTTGACAGGGCAGTTTGCTGGCAGCCTTAGTTGGTGGTTTCTTCAGGCTGGCGCAGGGCCTGGCCACCCCCGGCTCCTCTCCCCAGGGGCTTATGGTTCATCAAGGCTGTGGCCCCTTTGCTACCCCGAAGAGGTTATGGCTCTGCTTCCCCCCAGACATCCCTGTCACGGCCCCTTCATGGCAGGTGTCTGCCAGTTTCCTGTGGGCACTGGCTGAGGTGGGCTGGCAGAGCACGCAAGGCCTCACGAGGCAGCAGCCGAGGAAGAGGAGGTGAATTCTTCGTGCTCCATCTCTGGTTTTCACTCACAGGCCCAGTGCTGCTGCCCCCTGAGCCTGCATGGTCCTCTAGTCCTGGCTTCCCTGGCTCTTCTCCTCTTACTATTTATTTCGATCCTGTGCTGTCCTCCTGCTTTTTTTTTTTCCCCCAATTAATTTTTTATTTTATTTTATACCTCCGATAACCGCTTGGCCATTCTGCTTCTTTTGTGCCTCTTCCTCAGGGTGGCAGCTCTGGTTAGATTCCTCCTCTGGGCAGCTGCCAGGGTTAGCCAGGATGGCTCCACCTGCAAATGCAGGATGCTGTAGCTCCAGCAGATTTTCCGGGGAGGTACAAGACAGCCAGTCCTCACTTCCTACACAGAGCTAAAGAGCAGAAAAGTTAATCTTTTCTAGCACAGCTGCATTGCTTGTGAACACCGAAATGTAAATTTGAGCGTGTTTTAGGGCTGAGAGTTTGGCAAAGTTCATGCTGAGTCAAAGCTAAAAACTGCAAACGTAAGAAACCAACAAGAATAAGGCAACATATTAGTATGTAACTTTGTTTCTGAGCCATAATTACCTGTACAGATTTGCATAAGAGCAGAACCACCTCTCTAAATGTCTCCATGACTTCCATTTAAGCAATGGGGGTTTAGGATTGCCACACTTCAGCCCATGCTGTTCAGCTCAGCAAGGCTAGAATCATAGAATCATAAAGGTTGGAAAAGACCTCTGAGATCATCTAGTCCAACCGTCAACTCAACACCTCCATGCCTACTAAATCATGTCCCAAAGTGCCACATCTACATCCACATCTGTTTTTTGAACACCTCCAGGGATGGTGACTCCACCACCTCCTTGGGCAGCCTGTTCCAATGCTTCATCACTCTTTCAGTAAAGACATTTTTCCTAACATCCAATCTAAACCTCTCCTGATGCAACCTGAGGCCATTTCCTCAAACATGCACTTGGCTTTAGACGGTCTTGTAATTCCAGAGTTCTCTAGTTATCTTTAAAATCACTTTTAAAGGTTTGATAGACTCGGAATAGAGTGTTCAGGAGCTGGATCAACTCCTTTCAAGCCAGTCTGGCGTTGCCACAACTGGAGAAGAATTAAATCAGGCCTGTTCCATAACATTCCATAACATCTTTATCAGGTGCAGGAAACAACCAAGAAGTTTCACTTGCTTGCTTTTGCACCAAGGGTTCATTTTGTGCTTGTACAAAACATGCTTGGGTTTTGATATAAATGTGAACACACAGGACCTGCATGTCCTTGTATCGGACTCAACTTTGTTCTTGGCCTCACATTCACATTTTGTCCCTTTATTTTACATTATGGCAAATCTGCTGCTNTTGCTTAAGCCAGAGGCAGAAAGTCTCTTTTAGATTTGGGAGAGGCAAAGGGAGTGCGAGCCCTCCTGCCATCCTCCCCCAAGCAATACTTTGGCAGGGGGGAGTCAGGGAGGTTCTTGTATGGAAATGCTGCCTGCTGAGAACTACGGGCTCCTTCCTCCCCCATCTTCCTGCTGCTTCCTTCTCCTTCCCTTCCTAACCCTTATTATCCATGCAGAAGTAAAAGTCACCTCAGAATCTCCCTGCTTATGAAACCTGAAAGGAGCAAGGTCCAAGGGAGAGAGGGGCACCCTGGGAAGCTGAGGAGGGACCTCGCTCAGTAGCTCAGCCTAGGACATCGTCAGGAACGTGGCCAGCCTGGACGGCAATAGAACCAGGCAAGGCATCAGGCTTGCAGTGCTTGGGAAAACTTGCCAGTAGCCCTGCATCATTTTTGGGATGAAAACTTCCCAACACTTTGGACACTTGCAGGAGCTGGTCCCATGGCAAACAGATTTAACTTCCGATGTCAAAGGAAAGCTTCATTTGTCTACAGGCCAAGCGCGAGTAGAAGACATGCGTGCAGACTCTAGCGGGCAAAGAGCTTCTGGTAACTACAGCCCGGAGTGGCTGTGGAGGGGAGAAAAGGGACATGCCTATGTTGTTGTCTTGTGCCGCTAGGTCCTGCTCTGCCATGGAGAATGGGGTCTCAGATTTGCCCACAAACATAATCTGTGAGACTGGGCTGGGTGGGATCTATCCAGGACATCCTGCACTTAGTGATAAGACAAACCACACTGTTCACAACTCTACCCGGAGTCAACACTGGCAGCCTTCATGGTCAAACTCCTGCTCGTCAGACACCGTGCATTGCCACTACTCTCTTCCAGGCTATCTTAAGCAGAGAGATGAACACAAGGCTTTTGAATATCTTCATTAGCACAAGCCTGGCCCTTTACAGAGATAAGCATTTGTACTTAAAATGCTGAGATCACCTAGTAGCAAACTCTTCTGCGGAGGAGTGGGACTGGCTTAATAAACATCGTGTGTTGAAAGCAGCACCCAGAGCCCCTTTATTATTTTCCCAAAAGAGAGTTGCTTCTCTTCTGTGCGCAAACTAATAGGCTAGCAGACTGCAGTGCCTGTGAACACCTGTCTAAACTCATTGGTTTTAGAAACCTCCACCGATTCCAGCAAGCCACGGTGGATCAGCTTGTATTTGCACTTCCTAGAACCCACATTTGAATTGAAGATCAGCTAGTTCATTCCTCACTTCTCAGCATTGTGCCAGCTAAACACAAATGACTAAGCCCAGAGCAGCTACCCTATTTCTCACTGATCACAGCTACCCAGACTACCCCTGTCTAACACAAATTCCTGCTGACGTCTGAAATTCTCTTCTAACAAAGTCCATGCAGAGGATGAATTAAAGAGCTTCTCTGGTCTGCCTGTTTTTCCTAGTTCTCCTGTGTTCTGGTTACCACGAATGGAAACCTTTTCCACAGCCTTAAGAACATGAAAGCTGGCTAGAGCCATGGGGTGATCTTTCCACTTCCATTCCCTGAACGCAGTTTTTCTGAAAGTCGTTTTATGGGGGAGGCGGGAATGTCCTGTGCACCACACCCACTTTCAGCCAGCTTCATACTATTTACGCAGTCAGGAACCACAGACCATCTGCGAGAGGTTTAGATCTCAGGCGAGCCAATAGCCATGCTAATTCCAAGCCGGTGGGTTCATATTCCATGGTCCGATTTAGAGCACATCCTATTTATCTCATGGGGTAATGACAGTTCAAAAGCCGCATGCGTGCAAGCAGGTAAACTTAATTCAGGTGAGCGCACTGAGCAGAAGAAACAGGCTGAAGAGACTTAATGGAAGCGTTCACAGCTATCTCAAGTACGGGAGCACAGTCTTTAGGCTGACTTCCCAGTTCATTTAAAATGAATTCCATGCCTTTTAAAAAAACCAAACACCAACAATGACAAAGATGATTCTCAGTTGTACTGACCATTTCTGACTACTACTGGAAATCTCCTGCTAGTACTTTGTATGTCGTCCACCATGCATTTTCCAGTATGGGCGATGATCTATTGGGGCTCGCAATAAGCAGGGACAGGTTGTGGGGCAGAGAGGGGACAAGATTGACTTGATGTTAATGGACGGCTGTACCTCCTAGAAGAGCTTTGGCCTCAGGATGAAAAGGCAGGGAGACTTGCTCTTGCAAAGCATCTGTTTTCTCTTCCTCCCTTTTGGTAGGGAATCGGTTGCCGTCCTCACGCGACAGCCAAGCGAGTATTTAGATGCGTTTCTGTAGCGCTTAATCACATTGCAGATAGAGACCGTAATCACCATAATGTCGTTCAGTGTGAAAAAAGCCTGTTCTGCTGTCCTAACGATTACAAAACTCTCGAACGATACGCAGCTCGACAGACATGCCCATGCCCACACCACCACAGATCAACAGGTTTTACCAATGCCTTTAAACTGGAATTAACCACAGACGAGACCTCGGGGTACTTCTGTCACAGTGGCATTGAAACGCTGTGCCCGGTCACACACCAGTGCATGCTGGATGAGCGCCTGCTAACCCCAAGGCTGAACAGCCGAGAGCGGCAAGGAGAGACTGGCTGAGGCAAAGTCCCACCGCTCTGTACCTCAGCTCCCTGGCTGCAAAATGGGATAGGCTGTAATGGAATTGCTTAAGAGTCTCGGCGGAAGTCAGGGAGAGCTAGAAATTGGAGCCACATTTTCTGGTCTTTATCCTGTGCCTCTCCGACGAACAAGGAATTTGTCTGCATATCTAAATGAGTAACGTATTGTAAGAAATACAGCTACCTCAGTCCCTCACCCTTAGATTTCACTCTTGTAAACTCGTTATTTTTTGATGTGTAAAGAACATGCTAATATATCACTTGGATGCCTTTGAAGAAACCAACTCAGTATGGGAGGACAGTGCTGGGGGGGGATATTCATAAAGATTAATGCTTGCTTAGCCTCTGCAAGCTGCCTCTGCTGGACTTCTCTAGGCATAATTAAAAGCAGCCAAGTGAGGTTTTCCCTCACAAGGCCTACTGAAGGAGCCCATCTCTTCCCTCTGGCTGCAGAGGCAGGGTAAGGAAAAATGGCTTCCCTAGGCCAACACCAGCCTTTGTGAAAACCTCTCGTTGGAAGCAGGAGAATGCAAGGACTGTAGAGCACCAAACCCAACATCTGGCTGCTATTGAGGGAGGAGTTCAATTTTATTTCAGTTTAGTTCTATCAGCTGGCCGTGGGAGTGGGAGAGAATCTGGCACCTAACGTGCTGTGCGAAGATTGGGATGACTCTTGCATTCTCCACGCCTGCCTCTCGCTGGGAGAATAGATGTCCTGTGATAAGCATTTGAGCTCCCTGGGAATTGCATCCGCTGCACAGTCCGGCCAAATGCACTTTGCAAATAAAACCCAGTTGTTCATTCGCCACGTCCGCTTGTTTAGCACTTCACCCGACAGCAGGGCTTGAACACCTGAGGCTGGGTGAACAGACCGTTCCACGATTCAGCCATTGCTTGCTGCTCTGGCCAGGTCTAAAGGTGAATGGATCATTCAGGGAAAGGGTTATATAAAACTACAGGGTCTGTTTTTGGCAAAAGACAGTTATTTTCCACAAAGAGAAAGACTCGTGTAAGTGTTGGCTCTCTTCTACATTTACCCCTTGTGCAAGACAAGTAGACTTGCACAAGTCTCGGATCACCACTACGAGCAGGAGGAACAGTATCTTACAGATTACTTTATTACTCATATTAGAGTAACTGGCATGAATACTTGAGCCTCTCTGTTATGAACCACAATCATTTTACATTTATGGATCCCACTAAATTAATTATTGAATGATTACAAGGTTGTCACTAGATCACAGAGCAACGAGGTCCTTTACAGCGATGTCTTTTGAAAAATATGCTGAGGGTAAGGATCAGGGGGGTTTCAGCTGTACTCCCCCCGCCGCTGCTTCGAGACAAAGGTGGGCTTGGTTAAAGGAGAAAATAATTTGTCTGGTCACATCCTCTTCTGACAGAAGAAGTTCTTTCAGAGGAGCTGAGATGCCCTGCGGGGAATATAGATGGGCCCATTAAAGTGTCAGGCTTTCCTGCAGAACTACAGCTTTCCACTGACAAATCGGCTCCGCAGTGGCTTCGGCAGACAGTTTACCTTAACCAGCCACCAGATAGCACACCCGTACAGAAATTTTCCCATTCCTTTCACATCCTGTGCTAAGCTCTAAACCAGCTTATAATGATACACGTCTGATGGAATAGCAGGAGAGAAAATAGGAGTGTCAGCAATGAAATGCTCCCTGACTGCAATGACGGGAGCCTCCAACCTCTGGAGCTAACGGGGAGACAGATGGGGAAAGCAGCGTCGCTCTTCACTTGAGGACAATTTGTTCCAACAAGCTTACCTGGAACGCTAGAAAGGAACAGGCCGGATCGGTGAGCTATTTCAACTCCTACCTGTGCAAGTTTTCTCAGGCAGTTTTCTTCTACTTATTTGCAGAAACCATTGTACTGTTCCCAGACTGCATGAATGACAGTGCAGTGGAGAGGAAGTTACTTGCACTTCCTCGTCTGGACAAGTTTAGCCCTGCTTTACGTCAAGTACTTACTGCCTTTAAGATGTCAGATCCCACTATCTCTCATTTACATACTTAAGCCTAACACATTTAGTAAGGAGGTGTATTAAGTATGGCCACTCTTCCTACTGAAATTTGACCACAAGCAGCTTTATGGATTTTATTCACATTTATGGCATCCTACAATTTTGCTGCTACACTGCTGATAAACATCAGTATCGTCAAACGATGTATTTCAAGATTCCCACATACACGGTCCCAGACTCTGAGGCTTTCAGTCCTCTCCTGAGATCCTCCGCCTTTTCAAAAATCAAGAGTTAAAATGAAATGAACAGACACGTCCCACCTCACACACGCCGTGCAGGGAACTGCATTTCAACTATGCAGTTTTCAAAAATTCTCAGATTTTTGCCAATTCCAGCAGAGCTAGAGCTGGGAGGGACAAGGTGGGGGGAATTTCTGAAAATCCAGTCCAACTCAGAAAATTACTTACTTAGAAAATGTAATTGCTAAGCAGGGCATTTCACTATCATTCTTTGGCACCTTTTTTTTGTTGCAGGCACCCATCTCTCTCTTCTCTATCAACCTCTCTTCTTACGGGACATGCTAACTGACAGACTGGAGGGCATGAGTTTCATCCCAGCTTTTTAACCCCGAATTCAAATTCCAGAGCAACCCATGCCCAGAGAGGAGAGACCCGCGGCTGCGGGTAATCCCATGCTTCCCATTTTGCTGCCGACAGGATCCCACCCCCCTTTCTCCTCACGCGCTCCAGATACTAAGGGAGAGCAACCCAGGCTGCCTAGCGAACGCCACCCTGGTGAGAGCTAACCTTCACCGCAGTCCCATTTCTTCCCTTCGATCAGCCACGCTTGCCACTCAAGCCTTGAAAACGAAGAGCTGGCCAGGCTCGGCGCAGTCAGACTGCTGTCTCGGGGGAGGCAGAAGGGCAGTTTTTGAGAGCAGACCCTCACATTCCCTCTCCCCCTCTTTGCTCCAGCAAATTCCCAGTTACCAGGAGTCACTATCAGCTGAATCATTTTGTTCGACTTGTTGCCCTTACGAAACACGCCCTCCAGGTTCAGATCAGCTCTTCAGCTTGAGACTCGAATCTCTCGGTTCCTCTGCAAGGAGAAAGTGACACCAACCCTTATTCTCACAGTTTTATTTGTAAAGGACATAGCATGAAAAGCTGTATTTCATTGTACTTCAAAACCTGAAAAACCCATGTCAGTTTGTGGTATGTATGTTAAAGTGCTTGATATAACAATACTTTTACTAATGTCATCTTGAAAATAATCCGGTTCTTATTCAGTTAGTAATAATGTAAAGACAAAATATACTTAAGGGAGACACTTAAGGATCATTTTAAGCTATACAGGGCACATTTGTACATTTCAAGTTTAACATACAATATCTCCCCTTACGATGCGCACCTTTGTTTGATTGAAAGAAGGAATTTTCTCAAATATGCCATTGCACAACTATTCTAAAAAGACAGTGACACCTAATTACACAAACCAACTCAGAGTAAACATGAGTAGATTTTTCACTGAACAGTAGAATTTCATTCATTTCAGAGAATTATAAATACACGTTTTGTACATAGTGAGGCATGTGATTCTCTGACTCCCTCAAGTTACCACACTGGATGTTAGTATAACAGGACTATGCAAACTCGGACATCTGCAGACAGGTATTGGATGGGAATTTTTTTTTTTCTTTTTTTTTTTTTTCCCCCAAAAGCAGATACCAGAGAGCTTTGGTCTTTTCGCAGATTCCCTTTCTCAACCAAAGAAGGTGCTTTAACACTGAAGTAAAAACTGTGTTAGCTTAGAAGAATCCTGATGGGTTTCTCACCATTCTAGTGGGTAGAATGATTTCTGTAAACCTTACAGAAAAAAACTCACAGTTTCCAATAAACACAAGTAGTCTACTAAACAAAAAAATCATCATACGTGGTAGAATAAAAATTTTCTACAAAGAACTGTACTCCCAAGGTTGTCAAATAACTTGTCTTCAAGGAATCTGAGGCACTCAGCTGTGCCCATTTCAACATATCTTAGGGTGTTTTATTGCCTACAAGGAAATAATAGACACACATAATTTTTATTGTATTATTAATATGATGTGAAACCTGACAAAACCAAACAAGTCAACACTTGCTGAAGAAGCTGACAGGAAGCTGTGTTAAAGTTAAGTGCTAAAAGTTCCGTAACGTAGGTGGAAATGGGGAAGGCCCTGTTGTGGATTTTAAAATGTCTCAGGTTTTGACTTTAACTTAAGAAAGACTTCAGGTAGTTACTGCCCTTTTCTCTGTGTCTGGTTTATTCATCTATGCTTGACCTTTAGAGGTGCCCACATTTTTACTTTATCCTGCTTGCACTTAACCCGTGTCATGTTGGATGAATGTTGCAACTGCTTAAGTCACAAACAGGCTTTGGAGAAGCATGTAGCAGTATACTTTTGAGAATTATCCAGCTAGCAAATGCAGATGATGCTGCGAAGAAGTTCAAGGACTAAAGAGGTGGTTATTTCACAGTAAGATGAAAGTCACTTAGACTGGGTTGGGTGTGAAAAAATCATGTGTAGCAGTCCTTAGACATAAAAGGCCTGAGTTGTAATAGAAATCAAAATGTCCTACGCAGTCCTCACCAAATAATGCTGCCACATGGCTTCTGGGGCTAAAGGTATAATTTGTCGATATACTTAAGTACTAGGGATGCATTTTCAGTTGCTGCTGAAGGGTTGTCATGCAACTTCTGCTGACTTTAAGCAGACTTGCCTGGCCACACAGAAAACCCTAACACCCCAGATTTCACATTTCTGGAAACGCCAAGAGAGACGTCACACAGCCGTGGGCTCTGGCTACTAACTCATGACACCATTCACAACCTTTACGTTAGTTACTCACACCCACAGCAGTGATACGGCAGTGCTGCCTCAGTATTTGGGATGAGTTCAGTCAGTTTAAGGAAGTATAAGCCTGGGAGGAAAGAACGGTTATTAAAAGCTGGAACCCTCATTAAAGTCAACGACTCCCTGACAGTGGTATTTTACTTCTTTCTTAGAAACAAAAAAACTTCCATAACATAAAACTCTCCCTTCTAATGAAACAAAGTCACATGAAGAGTTTTCTTCTGGCTGGGAATATGACATGAAACTTTGACACTAAAGTGAGTGCTGTTATAAGAACAGGACAGCAGAAGGACCACAGGAAAGTAGAGAAGCTTGACAAATGCAGGTGAGAAAGCAAACCCTAATTTTCATCCTCTTTCCTTCTCCTTAGCTCCCATCGTTCTCTCCACCACGTGCACACTATACCAAGACCTCCTACTGCCCACCATTACCAAGTCCCCCCTAATGCCACTCGAGAGCACAGTGCAAGGCAACACACTTACAAAACCAGTTAGGGGCCTTTCCCAAGCCACAGCTGACAGTGAGACATCCACAGAAATCCACTGATGAAGTGGCTAAGATCATAGGGAATAAACAAGTCAAAACAATCACCCATATTTAACCACCAAAAACTAAAACCAGATGAAGCTGACTATGCCCTCAGATCCTTCCCACTCCCATCCACAAGAACGGAAAATACACTCTGTATTTGCTGCACGGTATCTACAAGGTGATTTTAATGTAATCTCTTGTTAAATTTTTAGCGTACAGGATTTCAGTTGCCCCAAGTTCCTCTTCAAGAGCTGTATCTATATATACACACGCTGTATTACTAATACATTAACTGGAAAGAGAAGAGGAGCCTCAAAATACCAAAGTGAGATTTATTTTTTTTTTTCCTCCTCCTTTTGCTCAATTCCTTTTTTTTGTTTTTGTAGCTGGATAATTAAAAAAAAAAAAAAAGTATTCAAAGATTCTGTACTTCCTAGGAACACTCATTTTGTGGGATAAAGGAAGACTCATAACCTGTCAGCATTTCAAAACCATCTCGTACAGTTCAGTAGCAGAGCAGCATCAGCATTTGTGGCTCTACAGCAATGATTCTTCTCAAGTACAGCAGGAATTTGGTACAAACCAAGTTCCTCAACATGGGGAGGAGGCAGGGGGGAAAGTCATCCACAACAGAAATGGCTGAGGGCAGGGGGGAATTAGTGAGAACATCTAGACAGGCAAGGGACACACCGAGCGAGTCAAGCAAGCCATCATTCCCCATCTCAGGCAGCAGCAGCACCGCTTAAACAGGTCTCTCATACTCTCAGGCTCCGAGGCTGACAGCAGTCCTCCTCTCCAGTGTTCAAGCTTTTCAACACTTGTCTCCCCCTTTGGAGATCAACAGAAGTGACAAAAGACCTTCCAGAAAAAAAGTGACGACTCACAACTTCTGTGTATGGAAAGGGTTGAGTCTTCGAACAAACAAAAAACTGAGAGACCACGTACAGTAGGGTAAACCAGCATATGCCTACAACGTTTCCAAGAGTGAGACAATCACAATGGCTACATAAGGATATTTGCTGTATTAATTTGCAATACCTGAAAAAAGCCCTGCTGAGTTTGCGCTGTATTTACACGTTGATTGGCTTCTTCCCTGCAAGCAAGCAGCGGCACCCCTTCCCACCTCGGTCCGTCCCTCCCCCCAGTCCTTCCCCTGGGTTTAAGCTACTCATAGTCAGAACAAGAACATTCAGTCTAAGAAAAATTTCTTAGAGTAATATAATTTCTTAAAGAAGATAGCATATTTACACACATCTAACACATGAAAATACTCTATTTTATACTAAATTTCTGTTTCAAATAAACTACAATACTGCATCTTAGCTTTCTGCAGCTTTAAAGGACAGTCCCCGTCGGGCACAAACTGGGCTTCCCACTCTCGCCTCAACTGGCAGCTTTGCCTTACAGTGGTGCACTACCATTGCATTCAAGTCCTGACAGGTCTCCAACTGTGGTTTGCTTGCTTGGGAAAGGAATAATGAAGTTCTCAGCAAAGCCATGCTAAACATCCACTCCTTTAATGAGCGATCCTTCTAGGATGATGTTGAAATCTTGCAATGTCTGTAGGACTCGGATAAGGGAGTTGACAGTCATGCGGTCCCGTAGGAGAGCATTCTCCTCATACATCCGTGTAATGGGTGGGCACTCTGCCAGCAACGGGATCCACTGAGAGAGCAAGTGGTCCCTGCCAAGGGAATGAAAGGAATTACTTTAGCGCCCAGTACAACAGATCTGAAACTGAAATTCTTCCCCAAGAACACAACTCAAAGCATGCAGTCTCTTTTTGCAGGTGATGCATGTTGTTTGCGCATAAAAGTCTCCTCTGTAATTATAACCCTTGATTTTGTTAGTAAAATACAGGCAACTGAAAATACTCTAGGAATGAAGATGGAAAGATATCAGCAGAATCGGACAACTGACTTTGGAAGAATTCAGCAACATTTTCAGATCAGGAACAGGGAAAGTAAAACTCAGGAAGAAAACAACAGACTGTTTTCCAATTGGTTTTCCATGTATCCAGACAGAAAAAACAAAAATGGTACTTATTTCTAGACATACCAGCTCCCACCCTCCAAAATACAACTAAGCCCCTGCCCCCTGCCCCTTCCCAAGTGCAAGACAGAAAGCGTCCTATTAGGGAAGAAAGATTCATCTAGAATAGCTTTGTCAAAATTGTAACAGACATCCCATTTTCATAGGCAAAGCGATTCAATGAGGATTTAGAAATGCACCGGCTCTTGCAAAGGAACTCTGCGTTCCCAAAGCCAGCGCTTCATCACAAATACAATTTCAAGACAGATTTCATACATATGACTGTCAAGCTAACAGTTATAAAAGAGCTCAAAACATTTTTAGCAGTTTAGACACTAGCCATGTATCATTACTGCCTCTTTGCTCCAATTTTTCATGTAGTATTAAAGGTGCCTAAAATAGATACTGGATAATAGATAGGTATGAGATGTCTTAAAATGGGAAACTAAAGGTAATAACAGCGGTGTAAAAATATTCTTCTAGTCTAATGCAAGAGGGCACATATAATGAAGAGCAGTTAGGTACCTTGTCCCCAGGCAAACCAGAATTTGGAATTTGCCGTCCTTTCCAATGTTCCGTGGAGCTGTATTGATGGCATTCACATAATGACAGAAGGTTTTGCATGAAGATCTCTGCAGCAAAAGGGCCTCCTCATTGTCTCCAATCTGGTCACTGGTTTCAAAATAAGCAACGGCTTTCTCTGCGGTAGGGAGAAAATCAGAACCCAGTAAGCAGAAGTACTTCATTGTGACATAGAATTGCACAAGGGAATCCTTAGAAAAACATCCTGCTGAGAGCTATTGCACAGTTTATATACGGATTCCTCACTCTGAAGACCACAGGTTGGTGGTGACCTCCACCTTTGCTACACAGCAGTGGTCAGCAGACTGGTTGATGTCTAATACAGTTAGGTAACATCAAGGAGCCGCACCAGAGTACCTATCAACGGTTTAATTGTAAGTGATACCATCAGCTTTGATTTCTCACCTTTTCTGAGTAAGCACCTACCCTCAGGCTAAGTATCTCAACTTGCAAGCATGTTTTAAGGGAATAAGTACGTCTTAAATTACCACAATGTAGGCCCACAGATAAGCATCACCTGAAGACCAGTGCAGTGATTAGCGGAGTTCTCATGAACAACTAGAAATCTAAGCCTTTCACTCCCTGCCTTTTCCCAGCTCTCCCCGTAACATCGATCGCTACTCTACCCCAACCTCCAGCCTACCTTCTTCCTGGGTAGAAAAGCAGCTGTTTGAACATTCATCTATGAAAAAAAGACTTGAAGTGCTGTTACATTTCTGCACAGATGCACACTCATCCTTTATATAGAGTGCAGTATTTCTCATCTTCCATCTTGTTTCTCATTGACTTTAAACAACCTGGAACAGGTGCTAGGGCAGGAACAAATGGCACCCTAGCTGACGAGAACCCAAGGTCTGTGCCTGAGTCTTCATTTTGCCCTAATCTTTCTTCTCCTTCTGCCTCCAAATCACGTAGCAGCTTACCTATGAAATCCCAGATGAAGACATTCTTATGAAAAATGCGAGCCGATTTGAATCCATGGTGGAAGACCTGCTCCAGTGCTGCGACCAGACCGTTTTCTCCACACAACAGAATGGTAAGGCTCCCCCTCTGTGGGAAAGGGAGAGTCTGTAAGTGCAATTTGCCTCGTTCGTATGCCAGAAGCTTCAAATCTAAAGGTTAAAAGTCTCTACTGTACTGCGGTTCCATTTCTGTTTATAAAAATATTTACATGCATTGTAGGTACCAGGCAAGTAATGAAAAGCAGGAAGTACCTCTTTCTCTGGCTTGTGAAAGTGTTTCACAATATTGTTCACGGCTTCCCCAATTCCCTCTTGGATCTGTCCCGCATTAGGCTCTGCAAAATGATGGAAAGCATACTGAAGACACCAACTTTAAAACTGTCATCAAATTCTCATGATGACATAGCTTGAACAGCAGGAATTATTCTGTATCTTTAACAGAGTTCAGGCAGTCATTTGTCTTGGGTAAACCTGAGCCTTAATTACAAGCAACTGATGAGCAACCCTGGAACAGTCAAATAAATCACCCTACTTAAAAATGTACAACCCAAGGATCTGGCTCGATCAATATTTTATTTGAGTTAATCACATCTTGCTCATCACAGAGAGTACAGCAACCCTCACACGAAGAGACATGGGCTGAACGGTTGTAGCCCAGTCACTTGACTCACTTCTACGTGACAGAGGCCAGAAAACCCAGCGCTCATTAATTCCTGGCTTGAACCCACAGTGTTTTATTGAGCCGAAACAATATCTATTTTAGGGCACACGTCTGGTCATTGTACCAGTGGGGGGAGGGGGGGGCACAGGCAGAGGATATTCTTTATTACTGGTTCCAAGAGTAAGTTATCTTTTGTGTTAAAACATATGCCATGTTTCTGCTCTGAATCTGCTTAGCTGTATGCCTCTGCTACTGAATCATGCTATGCCTCCACCTGCTACCACCTCATCTTCCTATGCAGGTACCTGCAGAAGATTAGCTAGTCCCTCATTCACTTTCTGATTAAAACAGACCAAACTTTTGAAACTTCATTTTAAGCAGACATTTTCCAGACTGCAATCATTTTCACAGTTCTTCTATGAGTCCTTTCTAGCTTTTCAGACATATGTAGGTTGCTATTAGCTTGTCCTACAATTGTTATTTTGGAAGCGTGGAGTAATTCAGCGTCATTCTAGTACAGGATGATCTTCACAGTCTTTGGCAGGTCTAACACAGAGCCCCAAGACAGATGAATTATTGGGCCTTAGTGTTCTCAGCCCTAAGGAAATGCTCTGCAAGTAGCTCTGGGGCCCAATCCTCCAGCTAGTATGGACTCACACATGTGAAAAGCTGCAGTGGTCCCGTGATGGTTTTTAAATGCTGCGTTACCCTTGGAAGCTAATCTTTCCTTGCTTGACGTTTCAGCAGTCATGTCCTCAAATTTTTCAGGAGCTGGACAGATTTATGAACAGGTTCTACACTGTGCTCATCTGTATGCTTTGGTGGAGAATGCCTTATGTGGCCCTTACAGTCCCATGCCCCGTTGTAGCCAGGTGCAGTTAGTCACAAAAGCTAATTTTGGGGACGTGAAGTTGATGTCCCCGAGGGTCCCTCTGGAGATGTGCTCCTCCAGAACGCAGTTCACAGCATCCACGTCAGGCTCTGAACTGCCCTTCAGAGGGGACTGCCTTCCCACCGACTACAAAAGTGAGCTGGGAAGCTGAGCAGCATCAGCTACTGCAAATTCTGCTGCCTCCTCCTCCCTCATCTCATATCTCCACGCTCCAAGGAAAGAGATTATCATCTCTCAGCCGTCAAATGGGGACACTGGAAGAGGCAACGTGTACAGTCACAGAGCAAGCCGCAGACACACAAACCGGGGCAGGAAAAACTCATCAGCTCACAGCTGTTCCTCTGCACCAAGCCTTGCTTCAGTAGGAGCTCTCCTGCTCACAGGAGCTTTATTTCTCAGCAGTTGCTGCCCCCCTTCTCTAGAGCCCTGGGGAGAAAGGAAAGGACTCACTGGTGTTCTTCCCTGTGAGGGAGGTGATGCTCAGTCGTCGAGCCGTGGTAGGAGATTTCTGCTGGGGTGGGGTACGGCACTGCTTTCCCAGCTCTTCGTCAGACGCGGAGGACACCAGCTCTCCAATGAGTATTCGCTCCAAACTGCCATCGTCAACGCCCTTTCCCAGCCATCGCCCGCAGGGAAACCTGCCACGCAGCCAGCACAAGCACAGGTCAGCCACACACGTTGTCTAGCTTGATCTCAAAGTCAGAGGGACAGCTAGCACCCATAAACACTGCTAACGGGCAGGGAATACTCTGTAATCAGAAACCTTTCACAAACCAGAACTCAGCAGGCAGCATCCCCTGCACCACAACTAATAGGACCAAACTGGAAAATGACATTAACCTCCATTCTTAGCAAAAGCGAAATATGCAAAGCTTGCATGAAAGCATGGGACAACAGAAAGTGTTATATGCATATTTCATGGGCCACATCTTGATTTCTGCCAGGTTACTTTTCACTTGCAACCAAAACTGATACTCAGCCTTTACAAATATTGTGATGATTAACGATTAAATCCCCACACAGAGTTCCCACACAGCTGAAGCTGTGACGTCTCCTCATACTCAAACCTCACCTCACATTTTATAGCTGTACTTTTTGACCCCATCCACAGTCCTAATGAAATCCATGCAAATGTCCATACCCCCAGTGCTTGTACCCCATGTCCTCCTACTTTCCCCTATACGCTATAGCCAACCCTGAACTCTGGAGCTCACCTCTCTGAATTACAGTTTTCCAAGTCCACATTTAGAAAAAAAAAAAATTAAGTCTGCTTAGCCAGATGTTTTGTAAAACCAATGATGAGTTAGGAGATCTTTTTGACACAAGAGGTATGTACTCAACAGAAGACTAAGAAATCATCAAAACCTTTTAGTTTCTTGTAATCCAAGTTTCTGTACGTTTGTTATAGTACTTAGACATTGGAGTATTTTTTTTAAAAGAAAAAGAAACCGAAGATTTGTCCTAAACTATCATTCCAGCTTTTGGGGATTTAAAGAGTTCATTTGTGCACAATTCTACCACGCTACTTGAAACCAAGAGATTTAATTACTAGACACAAATATATGAATCACTTCAAAAGTATCCATACTGTCTGTCCTGTCTCAGAGAGATACAAAGAAAATCATACACTCAAGTCTCATTTAATATTTATCCGATTATTTGACTTCGACTAGGGCTTCTGAAATGAGAGAACTGGGGGTGGGGGAGACCAACCCAACCCTATCGGGTACCCAGATCAGCCCACAGTACTCCCTCAACCGAGGACAAAGATGAATGCCGCCTTGCTTTCTCTAGATTTAACAAGTAAGAATTTCAGACAAAGAAAACTAGAACTTGTTGCTTACTTGTACGTGTGTCCTGTTATTTCATTTCTGACCATGACACAATCAACCAGCCACTTGGCTAGTAGCCCTGAGTTGTCATGACCAATCTGAACGGTCGTCAGCTTCCCTAAATTCTGGCACTGAAACAAATAACAGTTTTTACTTAATTTGAAAACCAGCAGACAACACGCACCCCCATCACATGCACACATACGGTCTCAGATGTATGTTTTTATTCATTTGCCTTTGATTTATACAGCAAGTATTTTCAAGCAAACACGCAGAACGTTTTGAAAAGCAGAATGATTTTTCTAACACAGGAGAAAAGAAATACCTTGAAATAAAACTATTAAAAGCTTGTGAGGAGATGACATTCTTTGTTGTGAGCACTCACTCTGAATACTTCTGAGAAGTGTTAATTACAAATTTCTGAGCTACGGTGATAAACAGGTGTGTTTTTGTAGAAGAAATAGATCTTCAGTACAAACAGCTTTTAAAAAATGCATTTTGAGCATACTGACCTTCAGCTGACTCACTCAACACTATGAAGAAGCCCCTAGATCCTTTATTATTTTCAAAGATCGATTTGCTTGTTGTTGGGCAAGACAAAAAACACTAACATGAGACTCTTAACACCACAAAGAAACAGAACAAGGAAAACAAGGGGTTGTGAATTCCAGGGCACTATGTAATTGTAGGTGGGGCTGGCAGCAACATCTATTAACGTCACCTAAACACTTCCCTTGCAAGCCCTTGGTTTTCATTGCTTCTAATACTGCCAAACAAGCAGCTTGGCCTGACATTTTCCATAGCGGGTGGCTACCCAAGTGGATATCTTAGGAAAGCTTCAGCCAAAGGAGTATTCCAGAACAGTGTTAGTATGGTCCTTAGAAATGTCTAAATACGTTATTTTGCTTGTTTAGAAGCCTGCAGATCTTTTCTAGAAAATACTAATATCTGAATGAGAGGCAGCCATTGTATATGAAAATATCCTATCTCTGTCAAAATCTACCTATATTTGGCAAGAGTTTTTTTTTTCTTTTTTACTATTGTTGTCGAAAATCAGTCTGCATATACTCAATGGATGCAACTTTAATTTTAGCAGCAGATTTTCCTACAAAATCACTCCTTACTGGATATGGTACAGCCTGGAGCTACAGGAGCCTGATGGGGCTTTCCCTGCAATTCCTGCTACCAGCTGCTTTGGGGTGGCACCAAGCCAACCTGTAATTGATGGGTGGGAAAGCAGAGGGGAACGCCGGGTAGTCAAACGCAAAGAGAAAACCACAGCAAGCATGGGAAAAAGAGCCCGATGGGTATGGTGGCTCTGCGGTGCGCCGGAGGTAGCACACGAAGCTGGGAAGTTGGAGAACATAGGAGTTAGACTGGCTGGTTGGAAGGAAAGCGATGTTGGACAAGGAGCTGGAGTGGGAGGAGAAGTTTGGCACTGGCCAGAAGAAAGAAAGAGAAGAGATTTGGGACCCGGGTGGTGGTCCGTGGGAAGACAAATTGAAAGAAGGGAAAAGAAACTAGGAAGGGAAATGTGGAGTCAGAAATGAGACCTGAAAAAGAAAATCAGGGTAGCTGGCAAGGAGATGTGTAAGGGAATGAGACGTGGAAATAGATTGGCTAGGTGAGAAAAGAGGAGCCCTGTGCTGGGACAGGGACAGCAGTGAAACCTATGGTGAACAGCAGTACCTGCTCACAGGAAACGTTCATCTAGCAGAGGAGGGGTAGGCAGCACTGTTTTTCTGCACGTACTTGAATGTACAGCAACCTTGAAAACCTGGATAGAATCTGAAATGTGGCAACCTTAAGGCAACAAACCTTCACCCAATTAGTGTTTATTTGGAAGCACGTTTCAAATGGAAAAGTAAAATACAAAGAGCGTGTACTCACCTCAAATGTCATTTCTAGGTGGTTTTTAGGAATCTGCATTACACCTGTATCTCCTAGTTCTCCTGATACACAAATCCATGGGTTTGACGTGGTTATTGCATTGCTTAGTTTTTTGATGGGAATGATCACTGACCTATAAGGGATCACTAAGAACAGAGGAGGAAAAATTAGTTAGTCTTGACTTCCCCCCCCCCCC
>VZTL01022197.1:21315-57749 GCA_013400535.1 Scopus umbretta
GCTGCCTACCCCGCAGCGGCGGCGGACAGCGGTGCCGCACGGTGGTGCTGCAGCCCCGCCGCCCAGCCGCCCGCCGCCGGGCCGGGCCAGGCCAGTACCGAGGGCGGTTGCGGAGACGGCCGAAGAAAAGGGAGGATAAACCCCGGCTGCGGGCAAGGCACCGCTGCCCCCCGTAGGCTGAAGGGTTAAAAAGGGGGCTCACGGAGGGTTAGAGTGGGAAAAGGGAACGCCAGAGGCGCTGGCATGGCTGGTAAGGGCAGAGCCAAAGTCTCAAGTCTGAGGTGCCTCTGTGGGCATTTCCCCCATTAAAACAAACCAACAAACAAACAAAACCCTCCAAAAACCCCAAACCCGCCCCCCAACATTATACAGTAATAGATAAATAATATATAAGACATACATAATAATAGATATAAATAATGATACAAGCTAATGAATAATATTGTTGTTGTTGTTACTGTTACTATTTTGCTTTTAAATCTGCACCACCCATACCTGCCCAAGACAAGGACCGCCACCCTGCCCGACCTGGATTTGTCTCGGATACCTCACGCTAGCACTGTAAGACACTCTCTCCCCCCTTACGTTTCACAGGCCGCCTTTTCGACCGGGTAGGATAAACCAGCCTTTTTAGTTTTTGCGTGCCATAGTGGTACTGCGCTTCAAAAAATACCCTCAAATTCCAAGCGCTTGTGCTACAGGGGAAAGCTGTCAAGCTGGATGCCCCGCAGAAATAAGGTAATCAAGGATGAATAAACCTCTTTGCGCTGTGCTACTTCTGAGGGGATTTATTGCTTTAAGAGGAGAAAAAGTAGAATAAGCGCCTGTTTTGACAGCCACGTAAAACTTGCTTCACTTCACTCTGAACAGGCAGGAAAATGAAGACTACGGGCTGCCAAGGTGAATCCAAACAACTAGGTCATCTCATGGGGTCCCGTCTTCTCCACATTGCCCAGTGCTGGGGAGATTCATTTTCAGATTTCAATCCAATCTCTCCTCTCCTTCTTACAAGAGAGGAAGGGAGAGGGAATCTTTTTGGCATTTAAGGAGAGACAAAAAGAGATTGAAAATATACAGCAGAGCACCAAGTGCCTTGTGTTTCATCCTCCAAGACTTCCAGCTCCTTCGCAGCCTGCAGAGAGCAGGCTGTTGGGACACACACTTAGCGAAGGCCAGAAAGAAGCATTAGGAGGTAACGGACTTGTCTGAGAGGGAAGATGAAAGACACTATAGAACTTTGTGCGGAAAACCAAGTGCTACAGCAGCACTCTCTGCTGATTACTCTCCTTTGTGCAATGCTCTTCTCCAGAGCGCTCCCACACAACCTTGGCTCTCCAGCTGGTTTCCCAGAGCAACACTCAGCACCCGTGAGCCTGGCAGCAACAACCAAGGTTTCCAGATAAGGGCTGAGCTACTCAGACATCAGCAACGGCAACATCGTCTCTTACAAATCATGACAGCAATTAATTTTTGTTCAGGGGGAAAAAAAAAGATTCTCCAACTCACTGATTGTGGTGAAGACGCTTGTGAAGCAGAAGTAATCCACGGCATTGAGTGAGAGCAGGTGATACAGAAACTGTTCCCGTTCTTCTTCACAGCGCAGGAAAGCGTAACGCTTGTAAAGTTTCCTGGTAGAAACAAATACATTACTTGTTGAAAAAGCACCATGTATCTTAAAAGGTGTTTGAATCTCAAAACACCAAATGAAGAGTTGATCATCATGGGAGGTAGGAAAAGTGAGATTCCGCAGCTAACACAAGGGGCTAGAAACCCACAGGGGGCATTTGCCCCCTACGCTACATGTGTTTTACAGCCCACGCTCAGCTCCACACCACCACAGCAAGGCCAGAGGGTTCATCTCATTAAAGGATCAGTTTTGGTTTTGCTGCAAAACGCAGACGTAAACCAACACTGCTCACAACAGCAGTCCTGAACCAACATACAGCAACCTCATTTCTTCTCTGTATCTGCCCTCTGTGGAATAGCCTTGTCTAACAACCTAATCTGCCTCAGAAAATTAACCAGAAGGCACCAAACCATGGAAAGCACTAAGCAGCAGCAGGGATCCTCCCACCACTCTTTCATTTTGGCAAAGCCAGTGTACATCACTAGTTGCCCAACGCACCGCAAAGGCACACCAGGAATTAACCTGGACCAGCTCTG
The DNA here is from genome assembly GCA_013400535.1 of Scopus umbretta. NCBI lineage: Eukaryota > Metazoa > Chordata > Aves > Pelecaniformes > Scopidae > Scopus > Scopus umbretta. The sequence goes on from VZTL01022197.1 coordinate 23,479, forward strand.
AGAAAGCAGAGAGCTTGCGACACTGCTTGTAGTCTGAAGGCAATGGACTCCCAAAAAGCTGCTAAGGTAGATAGATGTAGGTGAAACTTCAGGAAAAGACAGGTCTGCCACCATGCCTTCAGCTGATCACCCAAGAGGTTACTGTCTCCAGCTCCTCTTCTTTCTTCCCGTTAGCAGAGTCGAGTATTTGGTAGCTTCCGATACAATCATGTGTGTTGCATCACAGAGCCAGTTCTGCTAAGAACTGCATGCAATATAGCTAGGATGTTTTTGTAAGGTTTGTTTTTTTTGGTTTTTTCCCCCCTTAAATGCATTGCTTTGAGCAAATGAAGTCGGGGAACATCTACACAGGCAGATCCTTAAGTGCCTGTGCTTCAAAAGGAGGCAAAGCTGGGAGTGCCACTAAGTGGCTGGGAAGGCTGGCCTGGAACTGAGCCCATCAGCAGTCAGGATGGGGACCTGCATTTGGCTTGAGTCAACCTAAGGCAGGGCTGCTGTGAGAAAAGGGGCATTCCTGCCCCTGCTGCTTCATTTGCACAAGATACAGCAATTGTAGGGCCACAAAGTGGCTTGGATCAATGCACTGATCTGACCAAAACCTAACACCTCCTTCCTGAAAACTGTGATTTGTTCTTCCAGGCAGATGAGCAGACTTCTGCGCTGCTGAGTGGGCAGTACCTCCCCTTCCCCAGCTACCCTCTGCCCTTCGATCACTTCTAGCTGGAAACCACAGTACCCAAACAGGGCGCCTGGCTGCACCCTGGGCCTGCACAGCACCTTGACACACCAGTGAGGAAGATGTGAAAGCGAAGCTTTAGGAAACGCGAGCCAGCTTACTTGGCAAGTGCCTGGTTGGAAAGCAGCTGCTTCAGGTGCTGAGACAAAAGCTTCTTCTCCAGAGAAAGCCTTATCCAGGCTCGGGCTCGCCCCACATCAGTCTTTATCTCACTCATGTTCTGAACATGCCTGAAACGGGTGGAAAAAAAAAAAGAATAATAGATGAATCACAAAAATCCTACACGCTTCAAATGGCAACATCCAGCGTGATGCAGCAGCTGAATTGGAAAACGTCTCCTGACATCATTTCTAGAGTAAGAGACTCCCAGTGGGGCCCTGCAGAGCCCTGCACTGTGGCACTGAGGCCCCTGGCAGTCCCAGAGCCTGGGGATACGGGACAGACCTTCCCAGCACGGCAGGTTGCAACCCGGACACACTACAGCCCGTATCAGCTGCTCTGTGTCCTGGCATTTGGTTGGTTGGCCAAGGTGAGCAGGGGTAGTAGATCTGCTCATCCCTGCATTGCCTGAGGTAGATGTTCTCACGGAGGCTGCTAACACTTAAAAAAAAGCAGCCACCTTGTAAGACCCAGTTATATCACAGCTGCTCCCTCAAGCTGCTGACATGAATGGGTATGTCCGGGAGGGCAGAGGACAACACACATCTTAAGAGTTTCTCCAAACCACAATCTACTCTGAAGACGCTAACAAACTCCTTGATGGCAGCAGCAATGGGGAATCTGAGAAAAAGAGGACTGTTGGGGCAAAAACAGCGACAGGCAGTCACAAGCAGAATCACATTTTCAGGGATATGAGGCCCTCATGTAAGTGATAATCTGAGCAGCCCTCCCACACGCTTGGTCTGTAGGAAAGCAGAACTGTTCCATAGGGGCTTTCGTCGATGGTGTTGCTTTTCTTCTTTTGAAACTTCCCGTATTTCAGTTTGGAGAATGTCAGAAACCCTAGTTTTAGAGCACAGGGAGCTTCAGAAGAGGAAGTGAACTGCCATGGCAGGGCAAAGCTGCTTCCAAAAAACCCCTGCTTGGTTAAATAAACAGCAAGAAAAATGAGTAACAGTTTCCAGCAGGGGAAAGAAAAAGATGCAATTTCTTAATTTTCACACAGTTTGCATCTTAAGTGCCCAGGCAATTCAGCCCTCCAAACCTCTGTGGCAGGCTCCAAGCATCACCAGCTGAGTCTGAACTGCTCTCTGTTGCGATTTCCTTTCCAACTCTTGCATCGTCCTTGAAGGCCCTCTGCGCATTGATGAGCGTTAGGGAATGTGGCAATATTTACTCCAAAGAAAATCCAACAAAGTCATGCTGTGACTGATAACTTTTTATGTTGACTAGTATAGTCTCACTGTCTCGTGCTTTCCCCCATCTGTTATACCCAAGCGCGTGCTTTGCGTTATATTTAGACCCTGCATTATTTGAGAAAAATACTCTCTTGTTTATAGAGCTTCTAATATAACCAGGCCTTAAGGGCAAATTTGCAAAGTACAACTTAGTGCTGTCCAGAAATATGTGTTCGCTCTGCACAACTGAAGTGGATACCAGACATCGCTCAGCAGCACCATTCTCCGCCAGGCTGACCTAGCTGAATTCTCAAAATACAGGTCTACCTCTGCAATCCAAGCTGAGGGGTCTGTATCACACGGCTCTGTGCTGTATGTACATATCTGAAGCACTATCAGGAAGCAACAATCAGTAGGAGTAATGGTAACTTGCCAGTGGCAAACCCTAGGTTACTTAAAACCCCTTTAAAAAAAAAGAAGGGGGGGGAAGGAAAAAAATAGTTTTGGGTTTTGTTTTTTTTAGAAGAAACTTTCCTCCTGTTTCTTAATGTGACACATGGGTAGTTCTCTGATGGACCAGGTGGGAAGTACTAACTCTCAGTGAGCTGTGAAACAAAGCCAGGCGGGCACACTACACTCACGTACAAGTCCTTGCCCTTTATAAGCAAGCTCAGCAGCCTGCCCCCCCCCCGTCAGCAGCGATGCCTACCAGCTCAATCACTGCCGAGAGCGCCTTGCTCCTGACATTGGAAAGCCCTTCCTGGCTCAGAGTGTGGCAGCCAGCATTAGACCTTCTAGCCCAGACAGCTAGGCACGTGATCCGGAGTCCTTGAGAAACAGGATGCGCGCTACACTCAACTACATAGTGTTCAGACACTCTCCTCAGACATTCCAAGTCTTTTGAGATGGGAAGATCAAAGCACAGACTATCAGATCCCTCCCCTTCCCCCCCAGTGCTCGGCTTCAATTACATCTAATATGAAACACTGAGTAGAGTATGTTGGTTTACTGTGAGAAGATTCAAGCGCAGATGGACTCAACCTGATTCCATGCATGCTCTGTACCTCTTCATTACCTGTTTCTGGTTCAGACCAGATAGGCATTAATTGTGCATGCGGGAAAAATACAGATCTGCAACCACGCAGCTTGCCAGAAACATTAAAAAGATTCAGCAATCAGTCTTGTTGTCAGCAAAAGCAGAGTATAACAGAACAGAGCATTCAGGAACTCAAATTTATTTCGCTCTCAGTTGTGAGAGTCAGAACAGCTCTATTTTTATCGGTGACCTAAGCGTGAGCACTGTATGCTCACCACTACACAGCAAACTCTTCTTGTCAGGGCACTGAACAGCAATTTCAATGCAACTCCCTAGGTTGGGACTTGCTTTTAATCCCATTAGTAATAAAGAAAAATCTATTTTCCCTGTCAAATGTAAGCCTGGGGTATGAGAAGACATACCCTCTGCAAATAGCTGTGCTGACAGAAGAGGTTACAGCTGCTCAGTATCGCCATGCCCCCGAGGACGGTGTGAATGCTCCCAATCCCAGCGCAGTCAGAAATAAGTGGAGCCATACTAGCTCCTCCCGTCCTTGCTCACCCAGCTTCTTTGGACTGCAGCAGGTTAAGCATCACTGCCGTGGGCCCAGCGCCTGGGGCTCGCATCCTCTGCTGCAAGCTCCCTGCCACAGGGGAGGCACGACAGGGGCATGAAAGCAAGCACTGGTAGCAAGGAAGAGCTTGCCCAAAGGGGAAGGACCCGAAACTTGAACCCAGCTGGCCCAAAGGTTTCGGGGAGTTGCCTTGGCGCTGACTGGTCCGGCTGGATGCGCCGTGATGTGCCCGAGGGGTGAGGCCATGCAGGAGGCAGGCTGCAGCAGGAGTCTGCCGGGGAGCTGGAGGAGGGGTGGGAGAGATGCTGCAGATCCTCGTCTAGAGGAAAGGCTGAAGGGCCTACCCCAAACACACTTGTGCAGATACTCTCCATGCAGAACACCAAAATAAATGTCTTTAGCATCTTCCTTACCACATCATAGATGCCTGGCTTTGCAAGGGAGGCAGAGGACACACCACGTTACCTGTAGCACAGGCTCATCGCACATTCAGAGCGTGACTGTGATTCAGCCCTGCTTTTTAAGTTGTTTACATAACCTCGCATGAGCCATCAAAAACAAGCTGTGCTTAAGGCAATGCTTAATCCTCTAGCCATTAGTTCAGTTAGCACTGCAACCCCGACAATTTAACAATTGCTCATCCTTCTAACTTCAGCATAAATCTGTGTGTGCAAACAAATATTAAGCAGCATTCCTTCCAAGCAGAAGAAAGTATGCCACGAGATTATGGATGACAAATTCAACTCACCATCTGCCCAGCATTTTCTATGACCAGACATGTTTGTGGACAATCACGAATGCCCAAGATACTACAAAAGGTAGTGTTCTGCTTCTGTACTTTTCTTCTCTGAAAAGCAGCGGAAACATTCTTGTGATTCAAGCAAGAGAGCTCAGATCTATGCTGGGCTTTCATTACTCAAGTGGAAGTACGTGGAAGACAAAACCCATGCTCGCAGCAGCAAGTGCACACAGCCTCCTCTGTCGGCAATCTCCCCCCAGCATGCGAGTTTCCGCTCCAGATCCTCCTTCATCCTTTGCTCAGACCAACCCCCTACATGCCCATCAGCCTCACGGGACTGAATTAAGTGAATAGCTGCCACGTCCCGTGAGAGGGATGCTAAAATGACAGACACGTGTTCGAAATGACCTCTTGGTATTATACTCCTAATTACACTGCATATATTCTTCCTCCCTCTTTCGCATGTTGTTTTAGCCTTATGTGGCATGATATATTCTTCGAAATCAGACCACAAGACTCAAACTACATAGCATCAAACAAAAAGGTTCCACACTGCAGGTGGGAAGTAGAGTAATTTGCTTTCAGAAAAGTCTGACTAATCTGTGGGATCTCACATCAGAAAAAAAAAATCTGTAATAACACACATGGTAAAAATCACATCACTGTAATCACTTTTATGTGAACTAACTACAATTAATCTTATTTTTACCATAAGGTTTTTTGCCATATTTTTACATGGAGGAAGGACGTGGTATTACAAGAAACAATACTCACATTGCCTCACACGTTATATTGCTAATAATTGCGAGCAGCTCTCTACAGATGACCATTATTGCATTACTCCTCCCCTGTTTTCATGGCACTTTTACCCCACTGCAATGCTTAGCCATAGCAAGCAAAGTGTCAGAACAGTGGCTTGACCTGGCAGTGGCTTGGGCAAGGAGATGCCCTGAAGAACAGCTGCCCAGTGCTGTCACATCAGCCGCCACCTCTTCTTACTCCCTAATCCTTCCAGTTCCCAACCAACACTTCCTAAAAAGCTCTCCAGCCCTGACTTCATATTCCAGCTTTAAACTCATCCAAATACTAGGTTTGATTACGTTTCTAAATTTGTACATTTATTGCTATTTGTCAAAAAATGCTAACTGAAAAGAAAGAATATTGCTCGGGCATTGCAGGCAGGTTTTTTATATCCCTTTGCTTTGTCTATGAACTGTACTTGCTTGGTCAGTAATTTAAAACAAACAAAAAGAAACAAAGTACCAAGGAATTCAACATATCTGCTGTTATTTGTAGAAGTTGGCTTTATTGCTAGAAGAAACCCCCCAGGGAAAACAAAAACCCCAGTAAAACTTGTGTGTTTTTCATTGTCCTTTAGCTAAAATAAATCAAGTAAACACACAAAAAAGTTTTGTAAAATAAAAAGGCAACACTTTGTAGATTTTAATGCGGGCTACGGAGAAGGTTTAATTCTCCTTAGCCTTTGTAAACCCAAAGCCAGGGAGGATCTTTACCCTATGCTAGAGAATTAAAACCATAATTAATGATTTAGGAAACTGTGTACCTCATGTCTTGTATCAGGGAAACCCTCAAAGTAGGCAGAGTAATTCCTGTATCAGACTTTCGTCTTTCTGTTCCAACAGCAACTACAAGGGAGAAAATAGATGAAGTTAATACAAAATTACAGTAATGGTCTGCAATGCATTTGTTTTACATGCAGCTGAAAACAGTCTTAAGTGGCTGGTATCTGAATGTTTCTGTGCATTACCATTAACTCTATCCTGGAAACGTAGAAGCAGACAAAATGAAAAATGCTTCATACATTACCTATTCCTTCCTTAATCCAGCACTGAACTTTGAGATTTAGCTTCTTTTTTCATATGTGAAATATGTTAGTATAAATCTGTATGGTGATGAGTTTTATTAATAATATGTTTTTATGGAAAGCTCACAACTGAGAAGGACATGATAAAATTTAAGCTACTGTAGCATACTTGACGCTGAGAATGCCACGCATTTCTGTGCTCCACTACTCTGATCAAACTGCTTTGTGGTGACGCATTTTGCTCTCAGGAATTTGTGCCTGCCAGCCAGATTGCTTAGTGCATTACTCATTGAAGCTTATTAAAAAGTCTTTTCATGACCGAGACTAGTTTGTCCATGGATGCGTCTTTGAGGACTGATCATACAAGTTCCCATCTGCAGGATTTGAAGGATTGCAGAGTCCTTGGAAGATGACCCACCAAAGTTCAGAGACTTTTACTACAATACCCAGCAGCAGCCTGTGGACAATGAGATCTCAAGGTCATCAGAAAACCAACCTCTCTCACAACATGGAAGTAATTTAGTAATTGTAAAGGGCCAAACCAAAGCATAAACTGAGCACCTAGGCTGATGGATAGAGATTAATTACACACCTTCTGAATTGTGCAGTCCTCCAGTATAAATATTTATTGAACATGGAGTTATTCACATTGGAATTTGAGAGACAGATTATGCTCACTGAAAGAAAAATGTCAGGTGTCTTAGCCGCAGCTCCACACCTTCAGCTCCTTCAGAAACCATCTCCTGCAGAAGCACTGCTTCTCACACCTCACTCAATGCTGATTAAAAGGGAATGAAAGTAGTGAACAGACATCGAGTGATTTTCTAGGCAGGGATAATAAGTATGTTCATCTGCCTCCAACAATGGCAATCTATTTTGTCCAAATGTCAAGGCATCTTCATAATAATTACTCAAGATGTAAATGTGATATTAGCAAGCAAATAGACTGAAAATCCTGCATGAGTTTTGTGTGGTTACACTGTTCCTCCCAGGGTTGAGTTCATTCTCTGTGCTGGACCCTTCATGGAGTCAACTGATGAGTACTCACCTGGGGACTCTGCGCTATGCTCTTGCTTCTCTTCTCTCTCCTGGTACTGAAGTAAATGGGACCACAAAGCAGATTTCCCCTGAAAACGGAATATGTAGTATGTAGCTTTAAACAAATGAGGCAAAAGAAAAGAGGCCAGCGAACACGGCAAAATAATAGGAGAGCATTTCCGTGGGCCAAAAGTTCAGTGGTGAGAGTCAATTCTTCTCTCTTGGGCCATGAGAACTCAGGAAGAGAAGACCATCCCACTGACCTAGCAGTCACCCCACCCACCTTGTTTCTTTGTCTTCTCCCTGGGTTCCCTTCTGAAGTTTGAAAGAGAAGAAACCAAATACCTATTTGACAACATCATTGCCATTTCCAGAGATACCTCTGAAAAAAAAAACCCCAACAAACAAACAAACACACAAATAAAACCTACAAAAAACCCCCAAGACCTCACAAGATACGAACCAGGGACTCTGATCCGAAAGATACCTCCCACTTAACATCGGAATGACACCACTGAGTAGCCACTTAAAAGGTTGAGATGGCATTCAGTATTTTCTAGAGTACTGTACACACAAAGTCCTGTGTTTCTAGTTTTCTAGTTACCTGCTTGACCTGCAGACCATGGCTCCAGATTCTTTCTAGCAGATCACAGAGACTAGCAATCAATGTATTTTCCTCTAGACCTGTTATGTTGGCTTCTCCGTGTCCCAGTTCGACGGCTTCATGGCCCATCTTCTCTACCAACATGCGTTTAGTCTTTAAAAAAAAAAAAAAAAATCTAAAAGGTTTCTAAGAATCTTATCCAACAAGAGACAGAATTTGTAGCAGGTTTACTTAAACATGCTTAATCTAGAGACCATCGCTAATGGCCTGACCAGAGAAACTTCAAATCTCTTTACAGAGATGGTAAATTAAAAAGAATAATTAAAAAGAAACAGTTTGCATGATTACTCCATCCTGCCCTATTTCTATACCCTTTTTCTATTGTTCTATTCCTACACTGTTGATCTGTTATCCACCAGTATCAAAAACAGAGTACAGAGCTAGATACATTTTTGGTCTTACTCTGTATCTGTTTTTCTTCTTGTGTTTTTCTTGTAATAACTATTAAAGTTTAAAACTCAGGTAATACAGTATACCACCAACTGCAAGCAGCACAAAGACACAAAGAAATTATATTTCCATGATTATAAAAGTTTCTTTAATATTAGAAACTGCATAAACAACACGCACAACAGTCACACAGGCTGAACGCTTCCTTTTTTGACCGTGGGTCACGAGCCCCTTATGTTTAGGCTACATTTACATATGAACAATTAAAGGAAATCCTCCCTAAGATGTCTGATCATACTGATTCTCCTTCCTGTCCTTTTACTCATTTCACCAACTCGGACTGCATAAACAAAAGAGCGATAATATGTTTCTTTCTCTTCTAGCCATAGAAAAATATAACTCCAAAGGGACATCCACCCTGCAATGGCCTGGTACACCAACAGACCCACGGCGTTGCAGCTGTGAAGGACTTTCAGGACACCATCTACAGATGCTATTTAGGCTCAGCGTAAGCAAAGGGAGAGCAGGCAGCGGAAAGGGAGAGGACCTACCTTCATGCGACATTCCTTCAGTAACCCTTCTACAAATTTCCAGTTGGTCTGTGCAATCACAGCTGGAGAGAGGTCGGAGAGTTTGGGCTGCCTTAAATTTTTTCCTAAACTCCTCGCCTCCTGCATGTATTTCTAAAAATAAACAGAATAATTTTAGATATTACAAGTCAGAGGGATTCTCCTCATCCTAATCCTAGGCAAGCAAATGCTGGTGAAAAGGAATGAGCTAGTGTTAAACTAGGAACAACATCACAACTTGTCTGATGCTTAGGTCTTTGGGCTGGAGAAGTGGAATGCTCCCTTCTGACAACAGCAAAAGCAAGGTATTTTCCTGCGTGGAACCGATACATTCAATGTTAGCTAGTGAACTGTGCTGTTAGCCACTAGCACAAAGTTAGCCACAGCAAGTGAATAGAAGTGTGATACCCTCATTCGGTAACGCAGTAAAAACACCAAGTAAAGTTTCTTTCCATTGTTATTTGATTCTCACATTGAAAAAATTAAAAAAAATTAAAAGCCATTTGTCTAATTTGTGACCAGACTATACATGAATTGAAAAAAAGTCCTTTGAAAATAAATTACAAGAATCAGAAATGCACTTAGTGAAGAAGAATGATTTCATCCATTACTTTTCATCTGGATAGTTTATGTGGGAAAAATCAGATTTGATTTTATTCTCAATTCTGAATTACAAGTGAAGCTCGTTTTAAACAAAACTGACCTTTAGGATCATTCACATTTTTACTGTGGGGTGGTAATTGAGAAGTATGGACAAAAATTGGTGTGCTCTTTAAAAAAAGGATACAAGCCATAGTAAAAGATTTTAAAATCTTCCTGCTGCATTGCTTTATTGTTCAGGCTCTTTTTATTGTTGGGTTTCTTTTTTTTTTTGTTAAGCAAAAACCCCCAAACCAATCAACAAAGTGTCATCTGCCCCAACATCAGTGAAAGGGCTACATGTTGAGCAAAGCTAAGACGTTGGCCACATCTAGGTGGGCAAATATGAAGCCTATCAAAAAGTTGCCCAAGCATTATTCATAAAGTTTTTGTTAAAAAGAGGAAAATAATAGAATGTTGCCAAATCAAACAGTCTTGAAGCACAGCACTCATAGCCTGCTGTGGGAATGCACCATTTCCACAGTGTGTTTTTATCCAGTTAATGCTGCCTCTTTGGTGGATGGTATGTTACAACAACCGCTCTTCCCCCGAGAGGAGCAGTTCACACTCCTCCACTGCCTTAGCACTGCTGCTGCCTGGGTTTTCTGGGGAACTGAGAGAACACTGTGGCTGCTGCATTCTCAGAGCTTTCTATCTGGGGAGAAAATAATTTATTTAGCAAAAGCAAAATCCAAACACATTGAAGTTAATTGAAATTGCTCTTCGTTGTTGTTGTTGTTGTAACAGGGGAGTACAGTTTTTCTGACACATTTGGATTTTTCCAATACAAAATTCAGACATGAACCACTTAATATCAGTCCCACAGGTCAGACAAGAACGTCGGGTTCTGCCATGGAAAGCTGTGTTCCACAAAAGTGCTCAGCTAGGTAATTACAGTTTCATCGATACTGTAAGGGCTTACAAATAGTTGAAAAGCTACATATAGGAATGACAATAAAAAAAAAAAAAAATCACAGAACTCGAAAGCGTGTTGTTCAGCAAGCAATCTCACAAGCGACTTCCATCTAACTCAGGGTAAAAATTAGCAACAAAAATAGTGAAAAAGCAATACAGGGAATATATAACTAGGAAATCTAATATTTCTTTTTAAATGTAAAGGGATAAGTAAAATGCAAAGTGCGGTTATAGTCTGAAGAGTACAAAACATGGATAACCTTACTTTATTCATTGTCTGTCTTGTTATTATACTAAAATAAAAGATACAAAATTATTAACCCTTGTAAGTTCAAGAGAAGAATAAGGGTGGGATGAAAGATCCAATTGGTTGCCCTTTGCCTGTTCATCAGCACCCACACACCACCATCCTCTTGCTGGGATGCGACAACCCAGCAGTCAGAAAGCAATGCTTTTTGCATGTGACACCCTAAGCTGAATTGCCAGGCAAGAAACATGGGGAAAAATGAAGTAAAACAAAATTCTCATCTTTTGGCCTTGGAGCCATCATGTTTGCCAGGGATCTGGCATGGAACCCTAGAGCTGATTTCCAGCTACTTTTCTGATTATAACCACACTTCGAAGAGCTACAGGGACATGCTCATACTCAACGAGAAAGGGAGAGGTTTGAGACGCAGCGAAGACAGCAGTTCCTCACGCTAACAACATCTCAAAAGCAGCTTTCAACAAGAAAAACTAAAACATACCAGGCAGCATTCAGAGAAGGATTTTTTAGGAGGCCGTGCAGGAGGGGGTGGTCCCTGATCCCACTCCCAGAAGGCCATTGAGTTCTGACGAAGCAAAAGCTCCTCCGATGGCTAAGAGGAGGCAGATGCCCCAATGGCAGAATAGCCAGAAAGAAAGAGGAGACAAAGCAAAAGAAGCATGCATATGATCCATAGCCAAAAAAAGAAGAAAGTAAACACATGACAAAGTATTGAAAAGGCTCTGCTGAGATACACACATGAGGCAATGTTTAAAATATACTTGCAAAGCCACCTTAGCAAAAATAGCAACAAACATGTACAAATGCTGTTTTGCTGTGTTTCCATGAAACACCGTTCGAAGCTGCGGTTCAAGAGTCCACTCATCCATTTCGGATTCTTTTGGAGCACAAACGCTAGCGCTGGCCAACATTATTCAGTAAGATTTACCACAAAACAGCATGAATGTTTTATTTTTGCTAGTGAAATACAAAAGAAGCACATGGATATCAATGGAAAAATATGGCAGAAAATATTTAAGGAAGGAGGAGAAACTGAAAAGATGGGTAAGAAATGTGTTTATGTGACTGACATTTACAAGATGCATGGGAGTTTCCAAGCTTTAGGCATAAAAAGGCCCCAAAGTCTTAACCTTTCAAATAGGCTTACTCATGTCAGGAATCTACGTAAGAGAGAGAGAAAAAAAATTCCTTTCAAAAAGAAAAAAGTCCTGCCTCATTTGCCTCTACAGTGCTGACATTTATTCAAGGACTTGACTTTTGCAGAGACCTTCACCCTGGCCAGAGCTTGGCAGCTGCACCCAGGCAGGCACCAGGGCTCTGCTCTCTGCCTGCGGTTACATGACTGCAAATAAGCCATTTTCTTGATGACAAAGGGGCTATCTTATTCCAAAACAATAAAAGACATTTATTTCTGTTGCGTGCTTTGAAGTTGTACAACACATACAGGCATCTGTGACAAGCAGCATCTAAATGAAATGGCGGCAGAGACCCACACAAACCTTACGGTAGCAACAAAACTGCCCAAAGTAACCACACATTGTTTGTCTAAATCGCACCTCTTGGATCACAAGCTCGTGCCACCTGAAGATGATGCCACCTACCTCCCTCAAATCGTTGTCCAGCCCAATGTGTTCCGAGTGCTGCCGCAGGCGGTCTTTCCTCCGCTGTGCGGTCGTGCTGCGACTGGCCCAGCGGCTGGAAAGTCACAGAGAGGGAAGATGCACATGAGTGGAAAATATTGGGATGGAAAGCCTGGGTTGGGAGCCAGACGTCCGACAGGTCTGCAGCAGAAGAAGCAGAAGTGCAAACGTGGATGTTTCAACAGACGCGGGTGCAAGCTGGCACCTGACCTCCCTGTGGGAAACCGCCTGGCGGGTGAGAGGCCAGCGTGCACCCAAGGGACGAAAGTCCTGATGGAAACGTGACCGCTCTGCCTGCCAGGGTCTCTCTGTGTTACCCAAAATGCAGATCATTGATGCCACCCACCAGGAAAATAGTTGTACTTAGTTACCCAACACCACCATTGTTTGGTACATTTGCTGAAGTTCGGTAAAAACGGTGTCCGTAAGAACAAACAAAATAAAATGATGTATTTTAAGTAACAGCTTATAAAATTTTCCTCTTTTGTGAGAGATGGTACTTCTCCTTTCTCCACTTACTGCAGTACTTCCAGGAATTACTTCAGAGAACCTCGTCATTGTGATAGTAACTACTGTGATATTGGGTGCAGCTATGTTTAAAGGTTATAAACAATATTGACTTCCTGGGATTAATCATGTTACTATCTTCACCATATCTTTTTTTGCATCGGGTTTCTAAATACCACAGAAAGCCTGTGTTTTTTGCTACATGTTCATATATGTCCAGCTGAATTTTTTCTTCATCTGAAGCTACTGCCTGAAAGCAGCACTTGGTAACCAGGTTTGAAACTGAGCAACTTTAAAGCTCCCAAGTGTCCGAACTCCTTTTTGCCAGATACTATAACAAAACACAAAACAAGATAACTCTGTCCTGAGGAACTTCTAGTCTGATTGTAGGGTTTCTAATAATACCTTAGCCTTCTGTCAAATCCTTGAAACCAAAAATGCTCAACTGGTGCAGAAAATAAAGAAGTTAATGCATTATTTAGAAAAGAAAGCTGAAATAACACTATATAAAACAACCTATCAAGCATTAAAAATAAGTATCTTAATGTACATGAAGGCTACATCTTCAGAATGATATTACTTAATTACTGTGGTTGTGTTTATTAAAATTAAAAATATCTTTCAAATACAGTTAAAAAAAAAAAGCCTTTAAATGAAGCGACTGAAAGGCTGTACACTAAGTCATCTGTTCTGCCTCTCTCCTGCACTCTGTCGTTAAAGAGCAAAACCAAGGCGAAGCCCACTCAGGGCAGCGCTCCAGCTCCGGTGCCTGGCAGGATGTATGAATAAGGCTCTACCTACGGGAGGAAACTGCCTGGCAGAACTTGAAGGGATAACCTATATCTGGAAGAAAAAAAAAAGAAAAGGAAAAGAGGAAAGGGGAGAGGGGTAAAGAAACATCAAGAAAACAACAGCCCACACTCCGCAACCTCAGTACTTGAGTCAAAAGGACCCTCCAAAACCTGTCTCCATCCTGGCCCCTCTACTCCAGACTGAAGTGTCCATGCCAGGCACCATGCCAGGACGACCGCTGTGAGACGGCTTTTCCTACAGGAGCTGTGATCAAGAGGCAGAGCCCCTGGGGGTTTGGGTTCTCTGCCTTTGATAGGTCTATGCAGAGGGAAACCTAGAGATGCCCACGTCAAAGACAGAAGTGTGTGCTTGGTGAGCCCCTCCATACAGGTGGTATTGGGAAGGACAGCACTCTCCAGATCCCAAACCTATTTCTGTGTGTACCCCAAACAGGAGCATATACAAATAGAATCTGGGATCTGAACTATTTGGTCAAGGAGCTTCAGCTGGTGACACATAGGTAGATGCATGCCTGGAGGAGGAAATTCTTCCACAGAGCTGGACGTGGGTCCTGACATATCCATCAAGCTGTTGGAGACGCACAGGGAGGGGAACATGACCCAAGAGAAGTGCAGGGATGTGACCCCTGGTAACCAAATTCTCCTGTTTCCAGAGAGAAAGACTTTGCGTACACATACCTAACTATCTCCACCAATTTCTCCAGTGAGGCAACCCAAGACCAAATTTTGGTTAACCGCACAGGTATAAAGGGAAAAAAGTCACAGGAACTACAGTTTTTATGGTCAAAACGAAGTCCCTTCCTACCTCCCAATTAATGTCAAGAAAACAAGCACAAAGGAAAAATAATATACATCTGGGTCTGCATGCAATTATGGTTCAGCACCTCACCATCCCACATCACAATAAATTTATTTTTAAAGCAATGTAGCCTCAAGTCTCTAGCAACTAAATGAAACAGCCCAATAGGTGTCTGCACAGCAAATGCTGATACCTTCTCAGAGGAATACATTACTGACACAAGTGTCTTTGCACCTCCTCAGAGGTCTTAAAAATAAACAGTTTGTAACTTCAATAAGTCACCACATTGTTTTTCAGAAGCAACACCCAATGCCTCATTAGATTACTGAGAGGGGGGAAAATAAAACCCTACATTTTGATAATCTCAACAAATAGAAACACAGCAGAAAAACCACCTCCTTGAACAGAGGATAGCAGATGTAGAAGTGACTTTAGCTACCTGGCTCTGGAGACCTTCTGTATACTGCAAGTTAGTACCACGCTTACATTTCACTCAACAGAATGTCCGTAATACATTGGAAAGTTAAGTTATAGATCAACTATTATCCATATCATATTTTTTCTGCTGACAAAGCTTTGATCCCTCTCCACCTGTATTTCTGCAGTTACTGGAAGATTTAAGAATTGCTACAAGCATCCTTTGAGGAAACACGTCTCAGCGAAGGTGAAAGCAGAACAAAAGCCACAGAATAATTACAAGTAATACACCATCATTAAAGCATTTTCAGTTAATTCCAGCCCTGTACTCCATCTGGGAGAAGGCATAGAGCATTCTCCAGATTATTAATCAGAACTATTTTAACATTTTCAGTATACAAACGTAAAGATCATTGGTCATTTATGAAAAAAAGACTACTGCTCATTAGCTGGAGCAATTACATATGTAGTGAGCTGCATGCTCCTTCTTTCCCAACCTCTAAGCTAGAGAAGAGGGAGCTGCCGGGACACTGGGTGACCTCTGTGCATTTGGATGCCACTCTGAATCTCTCCAGATTTTGTGAAGATCTAACAGCAGATGAGCAGGATTAAGCAGCTAAATCTTTTAAAGCCTTTTCTTTACTGGGCCACATAGAATTTTCCCAAAATAATGCTTCAATATTACAAATAACCATTCCCTCCCCCCTCATCAGCAGAGACTGCATTTTAAGTTACTCCTCCTCTCCCTTCGGTCACTTGAAGTGATTCTAAGGAGGGGGGCAAAAGTTCTCCCAGTGGCCACACCACCTCCTCTTGGGTTGCCGAAATCCCATGTGGGTGTCTCCTGGCACTGCCATCAGCTGCTGCCTTATTCACCCTGGCGCTGCTGAAGCAGCGAGGAAGGCTGTGCTCACGAGGGCAAACATGTGCTTCTTTCCAGCCCTTACTCATGGGCTCTTCAGCTAAACCACTACTGTCCATGTCCCTGTGGAGCAGATGCCAGAGGAGATGAAGCCCTCCTGGCTGGTCCCTGCCTTGGGAGGATGAGCCCTGTGCCACCTGGCACCTGGGAGCACACACAGCACTGCTGCCCAGCCTAGGTGTTGCCCGAGTACTCCCTGACCCAAAAAATACCTTCTCCCCTTTACTTTTTGCCTGTAGAGCCATGAAAGTGGACAAATGGCGTATTTCATTTATTCCTCACAGCGGAGGCATTGCTACAAGCACCAAGACTCTGGGGATGAAGCAGCTGCAGCTCAGGAGCTGTGTCGTGGAGAGCCTAGGGACAAGCTGCTTACGTGGAGAATGGAGAAGAGGCTCATTTTGGTAGTCTGCCTGTATCTAACTCCCATGTCCAAAGATGGATGCTCTTCACCTCCAGGGACTGCAAAAAAGCAGTGACATTTCAGAGGAGAGCAGGGAAGACTGTGGCCTGTTCAATATAGAGAAAGGAAATGAAGACACCTCCAACTAAGACCCTTTTAACATGAAGACAGTGAATTCAGTATTATTTAATATCAGATTAGACCCAACAAGCATAGGTTTGCAGAGGTTGAAGGAAACGTAAAGGTGACACTTGGAAAAGATGACACTTACCCTGTGATGCTTAATTTCTGTAATATTTTTTTATTATTATTATTATTATTATTATTATTATTATTATTATTATTATTATTATTATTAAGCTATCTCTGATGTCAAAACCAATCTAGCAAAACAGCAGCCTCACACTAGGGACTGGCCATGCTGCACTGCAATCATACCTACATCTCTCTCTCCCTCCCTACACCACCACCCTCCCCCCCACCTTTTTAAAGCTCCGTAGAGAAATGAAGTTTTATCTACCCACACCAGACATGGGTGTAATGGGCAGGATATATACTGCAGTACTGCTGCTAGAGAACAAGAATGCAAGACAGCTTCACTCACAGACTGATTTAACCAATATTACCATCACCATGAAAATCACTGTTGTAATTTACAATCTATTTACAGTGGCAACAACGAAGGAAGGAGAAAAATGCACTTGTCTATAAGACAGAAACTAAATCTCCTCATATAGACTATCTCCTGAGGCAAACTGCTATTTAGGTCTGTGAATCATGACTATACCCCTTTTACATGACAATACCCCCTATAGTTCCATCAAAGGAGTTACCTGACTGCATTGCTGTATTCACAAATTAGCACATAGATGTACTATGCCTCCAACAAATCCCCCTAAAGCACGCATGCAGACTGCACATTTAATCTGCTTGGGTTCAGAAGTAGTTTTCATCGGACTACACAGAGATTTCAAGTCAATTACACGTCAGACCTAACAAATTAAAAGGAAGGTTGAAACGAAGCTCCACCTGATCACAGATGGGCTGAGGGGAGGGGTTCTGCACTGTGATTCTGCTCTGCACACGCTGCTCCACAGTAAGGAGGATGAAGGCTCGAATAGAAAGTAATGCAGCTTTTCCATCTCTGCTGTAGTGCTGAACAGGAAAGCTTTTAAACTGCTGATCGGGTGGACAAAAATGAGCAAAATGCCTTGCAGAGAGTGGTCTTGCACTGACAGGCTGTCTTGTCAGATTATAGGAAAAGAACTGATTTAAAAGGATGGTACCGACAACCGCCATCCTCTGCAAGAACAGTGGTAAAAACTTGCCAGCATCACCCCTTAAGCCCTGAGGAACCACTGTCCTAAGTGGTATTTAGTTTGCAAACTCCCATGAGACAGTAACACTTCAGGGGAGAGTAAACAGAATAGAGGGTGCAAGGATTCGACACATTTTTCCCTATGAACTTTAATCCTGCATAGCTATTTTACAATTATATATTAGCTGAAATAAGTTAATTGCCCTTTTATAGCCTTGCAGCAGTTGAGCAGAGGATCAGCATGCAGGAGGCTCACCCGTCAGGTTCCAAGTCCCCATAGCACACAGTTCCTATTTCAAGAACCATTTTTCAGCACAGATTGTCAAATTTAGTCCTACTTTATTCTTGAAAATGAATGTAGTTGAATATAAGTAGTTAATATTTTCATTGCACCTGTCAGTGGTTTGCTCTGTTAGGTTACCTGACGTACAGTAACTGCTTGTTTCAGATTTTTCATACCTCAAAGGTGATCTTTAAGTTTAAATAACATCAGTGTTGTGTGGACACCTCACTGCTGACTCATTTCTCACTGATTTAGATGCACTTCAGAGATGCTGCTTTATACTACTTGAAAATACAATTGCTTGGCTTGATTTAAAAAACAAGACAAAACGAAAAACCCCAAACCTTCATTAAAGACAGCCAGCCTTAAAACAGTACCCAACATGTAGGGAGACAGAAAGCACATATAATATGAAGCACTCAGTACAAGAGAGACATAATTTCCATTTAAAAAAAAAAATTGTTAAAACCAGAATGAATTCTATTATCATACAGAGATCCAGCAACCACTTTGCATTACATGCATCATATTTTCTTTGAGAACACTAAATGATGATAATGTTAGTGAATAAGCAAACAGTAGTCCTATTTAAAAATGAGAAGAACCAGTGCACCAGGTGGATAAACCCTGGGCAGTTCACAGCTTGAAGGGGGAGTCGGTGATGGAGGCCACAGGACAGTGCCCACGTAAGTCGTGCCATAAACTGGAGCACAAAAATGAACCAATTTTGTACACTCCTAATGCATGAATTTTACAAATAAATACTGACACAGTGGTGATGTCAGCAAAACACAGCACAGGAACAAATGCCTGGAGAAAGCAAACAAGTAATTTTGAAATCTGCTTTACGGGTAAGAACAACACATCACTTCGCTAAAGCCTGAGGTTAGGAGGCCGAGTATAGTGGGATCCGCACTTGAAGACTTGGACTGCACCCTCCTCTGAGGATCACTGCAGGTCAGGTAGGACACAGAGGACAGACAAAAGCATGAAGCTCACAGGAGGCTGTGACACAAGTGAGAGGGTTCAGGAGAGAGAATTGGCCGGGGCAGGAAAGAGGAAACAGGCTGGTGAGGGGAGGAAGCAAGGAGGAAAGCCGGGTGCAGATAAAGAAGGTGGGAAAAACAGGGCTAAACAAAGAGAAAGGCAAAAAAGGATAATTTAAGCCATGTTGTGGTTTAACCCCAGCCAGCAACTAAGCCCCATGCAGCCGCTCGCTCACTCCCCCACCCCGGTGGGATCACAGAGAGAATCAGAAGAGTAAAAGTGAGAAAACTTGTGGGTTGAGATAAAGACAGTTCAATAGGTGAAGCAAAAGCCACGCACGTTAGCAAAGCAAAACAAGGAATTCATTCCCTACTTGCCATCGGCAGGCAGGTGTTCAGCCATCTCCAGGAAAGCAGGGCTCCATCAGGCTTAACAGTTACTTGGGAAGGCAAACACCATCACTCCCAATGTCCCTCCTTTCCTTCTTCTTCCCCCAGCCTCATATGCTGAGCGTGGTGTCATATGGTATGGGGTATCCCTTTGGTCAGTTGGGGTCACCTATCTGGGCTGTGTCCCCTCCCAGCTTTTTGTGCACCCCCAGCCTGCTCGCTGGTGGGGTGGGGTGAGAAGCAGAAAAGGCCTTGACTCTGTGTCAGCGCTGCTCAGCAGTAACGAAAGCATCCCTGTGTTATCAACACTGTTCTCAGCACAAATTGAAAACATAGCCCCATACTAGCTCCTATGAAGAAAATTAACTCTATCCCAGCCAAAGCCAGCACAAACTGTTACAATGTGTAACAAAGCAAAACCTTCCTTTGAAAACCAAAAGAAATTAAGGAAAATAATAAAAAAAAAATCAATTCAGTTGTTCTTTGCAGGCATTTGCTACAAACTGCCAGAATGCAAATATATTCCCGTGCTTGGTGTGCAATCAGTGTTTTCCTCCGCAATATTTAATCTCATTATCAAGCTTCTTAGTACAAATTAAGTTACAAGGTAATCAATTAGATTGAAAACACAGCTTGTTTCATTGTTTTAATTTTGCACTGTAAGCATATTCACCCTAATTTAACAATTAGCTAACCAAAAACCATGAAGTGTTTATGTAGCTTGCCTTTTTGTCATTCAAATTCCTTTCCTGGATCATTGTGAATGCATCAGCCAGTGGAGCCCCAGATACAATTTTAAAAGCCTGGCAGAAAACGCACGGTGGGGGAAGGAAGAGGGGAACATGTAGAAACCACAATGTGGTGCTGGGGTTTGAAAAAGGAAAGGAAGACTCCGGAAACCGCTGCTCATTTCTAGATAAACAGACAAACTGCCTAAGGGACGGCAGCCTCTTTTCTCCTGGGACGCTTTCTAGGAGGACTTCTGCAGAAGCCACTGCTCTACAAGGTTAGAGCAGCATGGACAGGCCACTTTTGTACCCAGAGGAAGCTGCAGCTGCCATCTGCAGCTTCAGAAGGTTTTCCCATGACGTGGGGGATGTATCGACAGCAATGGGTGCAGAGGGAAAGTTCCCCGAGTGGGACATTGCTGCCTGATGGGAAAGAGGACCAAACTGGGTGTTGTTTATTTTTTTGTTTGGGGTTTTTTTGAAATTGCTGTTAGCTAGGATGAACTGCTTTTTTCTTTACAGAAAAATAATGTTTCTTTTAATTTCTAGAAATATCTGGATACAATAGTTATCATCTTTTGCTTAAGTTTAGATCTCCATATTCCACAGTTAATGTCTTTCCATGTTCTGGCAGTTTTGGTCAAAAAGGTGATTAGGTAAACTGTATACCTGGGAGCCTATTCTCCGGTTTTATGGAGGTGGGGGTTTGGGGTGGGTTTTTTTGTTTGTTTGGGCTTTTTGTTGTTTGTTTTTTCACTTGTTTGTTTTTAAACTTTTCATTTCTTTTCAGTAAAGTGCAGTTTTGAGTTATTTTCAGTGAAGTTCTTGCTTAGCTGAAGAAGTCAACGTTTCCTTACCATCACAAGGGAAGAGGTAAAGACAAACCCTAATTGCAACAAGTATGCACCTGCAGTCTAGCCAGAATAGGCGTAAAAGTTTGCCCAACCCACAAATGACCAAGCAGATGAGGGAAAGCAGTGAGCAGTGTGATGCTGGCTAGGGCCAGAGGAGCATAGGTTCACCCCCTTGTCCAGTCTTCTAGAGGACATCATGAGGGGAAAAGCGGGAGGAGGCAGCAGAGTGACACAAGTAGGGCAAAGCATGCTGCCCAGCATGACCACAGGCTGACAGATGAAACATTATTAGACGTTGCTTCTGTGACAGACTTCAGTGTTTTAACACTTACACATGGTAATGTGATCAACACTCGTTTCCAGCTGCGTTTAGGTGGAAGTGATCCAATATGACTGTCAACCCTTCCTCTGTCCCCAAGCCCTGCTCTCCATGCCCAGGCAAACAAAAGCCAGACACCTTCTCTTCCAAACACAATTTCTGCCTGTCTAAGCAATGTGGTTTACTGGGATCACATAAAGGATCAAGGACTAAACAAACCAAAAGTGCTTGGTCTTTTGCATTGTAATTCCGATTTAGATATATTATACACGTAACAGCCCTGTAACAGCTGGGCAGTGCTCTGCCTGGCTACAGGAAGGGAATAGCTAGATAACATTATGAGCTTTAGTTATATATTTGTTAGTTTATTGGTCCAGAAAGGGAAACGATAAAAATCTGATTGCTGACCAGTGAGGACACGTTTTCATTAGAACAGCTTTGAACTGGTTTATTTGCTACTGTCCAACAACTGACTGTAACATGGGAATGATTCCCCCACGCCAATACACTTCCTTACAACATTCAGGACAAAATTTGCTATGTAGAACCAAAGTCTGCAAAAATTATTTTGACCTACATAGCAATATCCTTTGCCTTAACTTTATGAACACACACAATAGCTACATGTGAAGTGCCTGGGAATGCAGTTGAAATGTTCTGTTCCCCCATCCCCACACACAAAAATCCAGTTCTGTGTGCAAGTATAAGACGCCCTGAAGAAGCATACACTGGGAAATTCAGATTAATGGAAGGCTATACTTCAATTGATTTTGTGGTCGAAAGAATTATGATGTATTTGCAGAGAGCATGAAAAGACTATCTTTTTTTATATGTGGGTGTAAATTCAGCAGAATTACATGTCTTAAATGAGAGCAAGAGTCCTCTCAGCTGCTCACATAAAAAAACAGGAAGCAGAAAGATATAAACAGATGGTCTCGAGATTTTCCAATTACAAACCTTTTTGGCAATATACAGCGGGAAGAATTCCAAGCATTTGTCACTTTGACACTGGTTTGCGGTAAGTAATGGGATTTTGGTACTTACAAATTCT
Organism: Scopus umbretta; assembly: GCA_013400535.1. Lineage (NCBI taxonomy): Eukaryota > Metazoa > Chordata > Aves > Pelecaniformes > Scopidae > Scopus > Scopus umbretta. Next base: position 45,635 of record VZTL01022197.1, read on the forward strand.
GAAACATGCTGCAATCTGAAGACCAAAACCAGCTATCTAAATCAAAATTATCACTCAAGGAGTTAAAGTCACATTTTTAGAATAGGTACCAATCTCACAGAAGCATCTCAAAAGGCATAAGGAAAACTATTTTTAATTTGATGCTTATTCATAGATTCTCTAAGATTCTGCAATAGAGCCAGAAGATATAAGCAACTTCGAGCAGGCTGGGCACGCTCACACTGTTGCTGACACTGTAAAACTGAAACCCACCATAAGGATAAGAGACAGGCTGCTAAACACAGCATCCCACAAGGTGAAGAAATCCTCCATTCCTCAAGAGAGCATTACCAGTAAACTTTTGTCTTGGTTTGCAAGAAGACTGCAAACAAAGGAACTTTGAAACACCCATTCCTCCTCTTATTTATTTATTTTTTAAATTTCTTTTAAAGAATTGCAATTCTTTAAACATTTCATGCTTAAGGATCTCTTATTTTACCATTTGCAAGTCATATGCCTAGCAGGTTATTAAAAAGGGATTAGCTAGCACTGGGGTGCACAAAAGGTGTATAAATAGAATTGAGTGGGCACCTCATACAGGAGCTCAGAGCAGCGTGTGTGCATGCACTTGTCTAAAACAAGAGCTAGCTTTAAAATTTGGACAATCGTAGCTTTTGGAGCTCTCTGATTTATCTCTGTTCCCATTTTGACCTACCACAGAAACTGGACACAAGGGCCTGAGCTAATAATTTCATGAAGCAGTAATCATTGATGCACAAATCTTCCACTTTTGAAGGGGGAGAAAAAACCGTCTTTCCTGGGTTTTGAGGGAAGAAAAAGAAAGAAGTAACTTACAACACTTACTTTATATTTTAACTGTATAAATATGAAGTGTATTAGTTGCTCCAGCTTCTTATTTTACATTAGGCAAATTAACTATGCAATGACATGCTCAATTCCACAGCTATAGGTATCCCTACTTTCATATAAAAGCACACTACAGAACCCTATCAGACTGAGAAGAGTAATCCAGGTACAGAATCACATACTTTCTGCCCTCACCAAGTTATTCTTCCAGGTTACTCCAACATGGAAACTGAAAGACAGCTATAAAAAAAATCTTTTGGGCATGTAATAACAATTAAAAAAAANTCTCTTCTGATTCTTTCCCCCATCCTACTGGGGAGGGGGAGAGTGAGCAAGCGGCTGTGTGATGTTTAGCTGCCTGCTGGGTTAAACCACAACAAGCAAGGAAACAAATTTTAAATTTATTCTGGCAATGATAAAGGTAAAAATATGTATGAGAAGACACAATACTTACCACTCAACAGAAAACAGTGGTGAGGAATCTTCCCAACACCAGAGCTAACACTTTCTAACACAACCCATACTTTAGCTGTAACTTCAAAATCACAGCCCAAACAAACCAGAAATGAAAAGAGTTGCTAAGGTTCATTAGACTGGCCAGAAGCCACACAAAATTAGGACTACTGTCCAATGATGTGAATCTGTTATATGAGAAACGTGCTTTCATATCCAGAAAATAAAACCTGTGCTTACTTGTTATTGGTAGGTCCTGTTGCCAAGACATCTGATTGCAACTTCGGGAAAAATCCTTGTTCGTATTTTCCTTGGCCGATCTTCATATCAAGTAAGTGTGGGTGGATGGCTGTGTGATCGATCTTCATCAGCCGCTGCTCGATGGACTGGGCTGCAAGTTACAGTCACAGGTGAACAACGGTGTTAGTGAACCACCTGAAAACACATGCTATGACAACAGAGGTGGTCATGCTCCGATCCCTGAAAACGCTCTAAGAAGTTAAACAGTGATTTTAGACCCAGAAATCTGTCGCTTACAGAAGTGATGAAACATCTGTTTGTTTTGTTATTTTGCGTTTAGTTTCTTCACCCAACACAAGTAGCATCGGCACAAGCAAGTTAGCCGTTAAGCAAGCAGGTCTTCATGGGAGCCTATGAGATGGGTTATGAATCGGCAAGAGCAGCGCAGTCCTTCCCTGCAATTCGGTGTTTGGCTTTAACGCTCCTTCGGTAGAATGGAGACCTCTAAGGTTGGCTGCAACTGTCTGTGGGGTTGGGCGCCTTGCTTTGCCCCAGACATGCCTCCTTGGGCAGACGCATGAGGGGCGATATGCAAGTTTTGCAACATCTGACACATGTAGAGATCCTCCTCCTGACATTAGATATGCCAGTACGGGATGATAGGCCTTCAAAAAGCATAGCTAACTGTAGCAAGGCCAAGAAGATGAACAGATGCTTGGAAACAGGGGAGGCTACAGCAAGACCAGAAAGGGCTCCCTGGGAATCTCAGCTCTGCAGAGACTAATGCAGTTCAGTTGTTTGTTTCAAGGACGTGAGGATTTCATCTCAAATCTTAAGCAGGATGAAAATAAAACCTGTCACCCTCTCAACATTGAGTCAGATGCACTGTGAAGAAAAGGGGAAAGGAGGTGTGTGGTGGAAATCAGCATTTAATTAGCAACTTTAATATTCAACTCGCTGTAGCCCATCCACTAATGGGCAGGCCTGTTCTTTTCAGCATATCACGACTAGCAAATAAATATGCAAAATGGGGAAGCTACATCCATTTTCCATTTGTCAAGAACGACACAGAACTCGTTTCCTATTTTATAAAACTGTGATGGGAAAGAAACTGTTGCAAGATTTACATACATTATCATTAGAAACTCAGCAGTTTTTTTTCCTCCTCTAAAAAAAATAAAAAGTTTCGTATGGTATTATTTTGGAGAAAAGGACTGGGTAGTGTGGGGTCAGAGGGTTTGAAGGGTTCCACAAATAGCAGGTTAAACAAACAGGTGCTGGATTGGTGCTAGGGTCACATATATTGTGAATGGTAAATACAAAGGAAAGTTGGTATTACTATCAGTTTGCTGCTTTTCACAAGACAGAAAATGAGGTTCTGGTGCCACAATATCTACCAAAACTAGACGCTGAATAGACAGTCGACCTGCAATTCAGAATTGGTTTTAGACAGAGACAGTTAAGCAGGCACAGGATTTCTATTTCTGCCACATTTGTAACATGTAAAACACTCTGAAGGAACTAAACAAAAAAACATGAGAAATGTGGTTGCCCCAGTTCATTAATATGTGTCCCAACAAAGAGTGTAATTTCCCTGTATTACTTGGAAATGAAGTAAATACTTGCACAGTAAGAAACTCAAGTATAATTTGAAAACGCATCCTGTGAGTGTAATGGAGAAAAATTCCAAGTCTTCAGTACACGGCGTATTTTCATTAACACTGAGTAACTATTGCTGGAGCTACTAAATATGCCACGCAGGATTACGTCCCCGGCATTCCCTGCTGCTCTAACCAAATGGCTTACAGCAAAGCAAGGTCTTTTTACGGGAAGGGAGGGGGGGGCAAGGCCAGTGGAGCAGACACCGGAGCTCAGCTCCTCGGTGTGGCTGGCGCTGGTCCCACCACCACCGTGAAGGAAAGCTCTCCTGGCAATGGAACAGGAGCTGCCTGAAATGAGAAACAGCGAGCCCAGCTCCGTGGTTCAGTTTGTGTTTATTAAAGGCACCAGCCTAGGAGAGCTTGAAGGGAAGGTAAAGGCTCCCCCTGCTTTTGGTGTTTAAAAGCATGCTGAAGTTTTTGCCTAGGGAAAGTAAGGACACTGGTGAGTTCTCCTCAAGTAGCTCTAGGGCTTCCTCATTGACTGCAATGGTTAGATGACCGAGGACCTATATTTCTTTGTGTCTGACATTGTACTTCTGAATATTTTACTAGCCCATCTGAACATACCTGCTTCTTTCAAAGTGCTGCATTTCTGATAGTTGGATGTCCGCAGTGCAGGGGCCCTTACATTATATAGCCTTATTTTCTCAATTCGTGAGTCAAAAACTCGCAGAAAAGGGTCCTTCTCTTCCCACTGGGAGATTATTTTATTGTCTATGAAGGTTGCAAACATCTGTGTTTCAATGAAGTGTGAAAGGAATGGGAGGTAAGGCTCGGGTTGGTCCGAAAGGAAGGAAGCCTGAAATACAGAACAGCTCGTTAGTGCCATGTTCCCATCTGGTGTTAACACGACAGGCCGTCTTGTAGCAGAGAACCGATCCAGCAGCCAACGGGAAGGCTTGGACAAAGCTTCCCCACCACAAAGACACCTCTGAGAGAGGTGTGAATCCATCTATGAAGGGGTTTGGTTTGTGGGTCACCTTTTTGGTCACAACTTTTGAGAAATAAGCAGTCGGGGAGGCTTCGTGACAGCTAGACTAAAGGGAATATGGAGTTACTGAAATAGTGCCCATGCTGCCAGCTTTTTCAAAGCAGCCTAGCATCTACCACCCACAGGAAAGCCCTGTGCAACCCACAGCAGACCACCACCGCATGTGCCCACTTGGGACCTCTGGTCTGCGCATTCCTGCTTGGGATCAGATCACTTATTAAAGGTGTCATACGTATCAAGTGGCGTACAGTGCTTTTCAGCTAATGTTCTTTTGTGAAGTTACGCAGGGCAATTAATCATGAATTTCCAATTAAACTGAGTGGGTGCCTAAGCCTCTAACTGAGCTTTGAAAACCCTAACCTTAACAGTCCATTTTATTGTAGAAGTACTAGCAGAGATTGCCTAAACAACCCCCTCCTTTTGAATGCTGCACTGTTCAACGCCTGAATACAAACAAGACCGATAAAAGGCATGGCAGCATTTTTTTTTGATCAAAAACTGACTCAGAACAATATTTAGTCTGTTCCTGACTGTTTGTCCTTCTACCATTCTCCTCAGAGAAGGACTTGTGTCTGAAAAAGCTGATGGCTAAGAGCTCTATCTACTTTGCAGAGTCACTCGGAAATAATAACTGTGCCACCTTCCCAACATTTCTCATTCCTTTTGCTAGCCTACAGTCTCTTTATTTCCCCATTTGTAATCTCAGCCTCCTTGTGTACACACTACAATGGAGTCATAACAGTACTCTTCTGCCATAATGATGTGATAACCTTCTACATAACAACACTACCCATTAACAAAAAGCTCTACTGTGAGATTAGTAAACAAGAAAGACTGGATTTGGCTTTTGTCTTGTGTATGCATCTCTCCTCTCAGCAAATAAAAAAGAAAGAAAGAAAGAAAAAAAAAAAATACTTTCCATTGCTACCCTTCCACCAAACCCCTAGGAGAAGCCCCATCAGCTGGGCAGAAGCCTGCCAGCTTGGTTCATACAAGCCAGGACAGCTCTGACCGACTCAGTGGATCTGCACCCATTTGCTTTGGCAGGCAATCTGGCCCTGTGTAATCAAAACGGACAAATCTCTCCGTGAGGCAGATGAAGAATGGCAGATTAAAGAGTACCTAGGTTATATATATATAAAATATAGCTATTCTTCCTCCCTCCCAAAAACACTGTCAGATGGAAAAACAAATACGTGGCTATCTTTACTTTGTCAAAGTTTTGCATTTGTTCCCTGTTTGTCAACCATGACTCCATATCGGGGGCAGCCTGAATGACGAAAGCCTCGTAGTCTGCGAACATCTGCGTGAAGCGGTTGGCAAAAACCTCGCGAAGCTGCACGTTCAGTTTGTAGTCCCTTAGCTCCACCTCCTCACATGGCAATTTCCCATCCTTCTCCTTCTCTGCAAGGGGAGCCGTGATGGTCATTTTTTCCATCGTCACGCCCGTTCTCTTGGCCAGAGCTTGCAGGCGGGCGATTGTCTCATTGCCTTTCAGCAGCTCGTACATGTTGAGGGCATTGCCAGGGATGTTCCCATTCTTGTCATTCACCAAGTCACTAAGAACAAGGTTCTTGAGTTTGGTGGCGCTGTCACTGCAGTGCAGGTTACCCTCTGGTGGGATCCCAAACTGCAGGAGAACCTCAGAGATTTCCTGGATAAACTCAAGCTTGTTGGGGAACTGGGGGAATTCCTCTGGCAGTTCGATGAAATGGTTATCGATGTCTACAAAGCACAAGTTTGCCTGAAATAAAAAGAAAAGTTTCAAAACGGATGCTCAGCACTGAATTGGCTTGTCAACTAAGTAGCCCTATTTTCCCAGGGTGCTTCCAGACAGAAGGGTAAGAGCACACATATGCAGGAGACTTTAGCTGTGTTGTCTAGCCTGTGACATTTCAGACTTCAGTAAAGCTGCGGGCCAACTGGATGGCAATGATTTAATGAAGAAATGAAATAAAGTCTCCTGCCCTCTCCTGTTCCCCCAGGACTTGCAGATCCCAAACTTCCTACTACAAAGATTTGATATCCCCTCCCAGACCAGCCAAGGACACACCAGCAAGCAGAATGTGCAGCACCACTTCTCAGCCCATGTAAATACTACGTGTGTGAATTGCTGCATCTCAAGGGCATGTTTATTTTACCAGGATCCAACTGCAAGAAGCCTCTGTAGCTGTGCTACAGGAGGAATGAGATGTTCAGTGAGAAAGATGATGCTGCTCCGAGCAAAGCTACAAAAGAGGGTCCCATGCAAATCCTTTGGGATCATGTCTGAGTATAGCCTGTCCACTGGAGGTCAAGCCCTATTTCCCCACTCCCCCCTACTCCCTGTTTCCATGGAGGCTTTTAATCTTGGCAATTCCTCTGCCTGAGATTTAAACAGAGTGCTCTTAGACAGCTTTGCTACGAATGGAGATGGATCTCAGCCCATAAGATTAAAGCTAAGTGAAGACATGAATCTAGCGGAGCAGATACTTTTACTAGGAAGGTGTCAATGGGGGGATGGAAGAACCCTACATAAAAATTAATTACATTGCAAATGCACCCTCAGGAATAATAGCAGAATGAAAAACAGTAATTGATCTTCTGAACTGCAGCTTACGTCTGAAACTCTCTGTCTGAGTGCACTGTGCTGAATAAAATCTTAAACCAGGTCAGATTCCCAAGGTGCTGAGCTCCAACGGGTTTTACCCTGGCATGAAGCTGCAGAATGAGAGATGCAGGAACCCACAGGGCAGCAGCAGCAGCAGGTCTTTGTTAGCCTGACTTGGCCATTACCACAGCTCCTCTGCCTTCTCTAGGGCTTCTCACTTTTACTGTTCTTCACTTCTTGCCAAACGCTGTAGACTAATCTTCAGATTATAGGAACAGAAAGGACTTATTTTCCTCCTTTTCTGAAAAGGTTAATTTTCAGCAGGACAATACATTCCACAGCAAACATGGCTATAATATATTGGATATTTCAGGGACATGCTTGAGATTAATCACCTTTCACATAGATACTTTAAAGGGTATTAGGATTCATTTGGTAAAGCAGAAGTGTCCCTTCAGCTCACAGTTTCATAACAAATTTGGACTGTACAAAGAAAAGCATTTCTTCACACAAAACAATTTGCTTTACTTAACTACACAGCTATTAAAGAATTGTGGTATGCATCAGTACAGTTCTTTAGCTCAGGGACTGTCTTCTTATCTATCAATATTTCATTTCAAAGGCTTTTTAATTTCAGCTCTGCATATCATTTACAAAATTTGAAAAATGAGATTTGGATTCAGAAAACCCTTGGGGAATTGGTCTCACTTCACTCTTCAAAAACATCTGATGATTAAAGTTAATGCAGAGAGATTAATAACCTTAAGACACCATGGTGGCCAGTTGTTAGAATTTTTATCTCTAACAAACAAATGGTTTATATTTAGACCAAGAGCTTTAAAAGCTAGCCCCTGGCCTGAACAATAAAGGAATGCTAAAGTGAACAGCGCTTCATCACTGCTGGCATGTTGAGGGATTTTCTATTTTTTATTGTCTAGAGGAACTTGAGATTCAAGATCTTCCCTGTTCAGTACCGCTTCTTTCTTTCCCTTTCCCACAGTTACTGGACCTGTGGTGTTCATAAATGCTGGGCTGATATTTTTCACTCATTTATTAAACATCGTAAGGGGGCGGGGGGTCTACCCCACTATTACTCTTCTCTCACTGGTGGTATTTAATTTGTTATTCCAGTGATACCACAAGCCCATCACATTAAAATTTTAATTTAAGGAAAATGACAGCTTAATCTGTTAACTAAAAGCATATGACTAATAATTTTAAAAATCACAGTAATTATGTAATATTAGGATGGTTTTACTGAAAAGCGTAGCTAGATACCAGCTTTGTTTCCACGCCAGTGCAAATTTAATGCGATTGGGCCACTGTATCCATGAGGTAAGACTTGATTTGCACTGTTATATCCCACCAAGGCTAAGAATCACTCACCTCCACCTAATACTTAAAATAGACCTTTATTAAAAACTGTATTATCCTTGCCCTGTGTTTACCCCTGCACTTCCACATACAAACTCCCCCTCCCGCATACTCTCCTCCGCTGCTGCTCTCATCTGCCTTCTCAGTAAGAACACCTATGCGCAAACCTTAGGGACTCTGCCCCCATGAGAGGTCCCCACATGGAGCTAGACACAGCAGTGCCACGGTCACGAGATGTTACAGCCATACACGTGTTTTTTCTTCGGGATCCCACTGATTTTAAGAAGAAAGCCAAGTTAAAATGCATGGCATGCTCAAGAGACGGGTCCAGTCACCATCTCAAATGCAGACAGGCTAGCCATATCCCAACGACTTTGCGGTATGGAGAGTGATCAGTGGCCAGGTTAAAATACAGAGCAGTTTTAATCATCTTGGTCAAATTTTGAGGAGAAAAATCTCTGTTTCGCTCTCTACCACCAGTGATTTTAAAACCTAGATTAGAAGGATGACCTTTCTCTCCTTTTTTTCTCTGGGGAAAACATGACAGACCAGGCAAAGTTTTTACTTCCCATGGCATGGGAGAACAAAGATCTTCAGTCCAGAAAACAATCATTGGAGTGAGTCAATATGTTAAATGTGCGTGCATGTGTACGCCTGTAAGTGGTTCATAGATGGAAATCTGGCCCATTGGAGGCCAGGATGCTGGTCTACTAATAGCCCTTAGCCTAACCAGGAACACGTGGACTCACCCATGGGTGGGACAAGGCTGGCAGGATGGGGCACGCTTCTCATCAGCAGTGGGGGGACAGGGACAGGTTTATACCATTTAGCAACCACACCTGAGATCCAGTTTCATAAAGACCATACCCAAATGAAACGCTCTTTAGCCCTCTATTGATAAGAGTGCGACACTGACAGTGTGACAAAACCTAGTGAAACGTATGATGTAGGGAAAGCAGAGAAACTTACAGCGTCACAGCAAGAAGCAGAAGGAGAAGCATTTAGAAGTATAATTAGCGGCACTCATTAAATTCATAAATGGACTGAGAAGGACTGTGGAGACTTGCCCCACTACCTCACTCCTGCTGGCAAACAGTCTACACGGTGCCAGAGAAGCCTCCTACCACCAGGCATGGCATTTTCTAGCAGGGATTCACACAAATATTAGCAATGCAGTTCAGGATAGCAACCCCAAAGGCAGAGACTGACCTCCTGAGGCAGCTCCAGCTTAGAGCGGTCAGTTCCCTCCTTGGACTGCAGCCCCATCAGGTAGGGAACGGGAGCATCCAGAAAATGCAGGAGAGAGGCAGGAAGGATGGGGACGTACACGTGCTGCCACTGAAATGGGAACAGCAGCGTCGTGATCCCCTCCGCCACCGTCATCAGGCGCTGATAATCTAGACAGGGAGAGAAAGGGACAGACATTGAACTATCTTTCTGTGTTTCACTTTTGAAGTCTGGTTGGCAAGGACATCAGTAACAAAACAAGACAGAAACCATGTTTATACAGTAAGATGTTCTTTTGAAAATAAGACAGTACTTAAAAGCCTTAAACATCATTTAATTCATCAAAACTCATTACCCCCAGGAAGAAACTGCTGAACATAAATATTCATATCTTATCTAGATCTATTCGGTCATCAAATTCATTTATTAAAAGTATACCAAAAGTACAGGATAATAATACTCTGATTCTATAAAAAGCATGTGTTTTTTTTTACAAGGGAAAAGGAGGAGAAAGCAGTGAACTTCAAGGAAACGTTGCGGTAAGCCTTTCTTGCTTGTTCCTGCCTGCCTGCTTCTGCTCCACTTGCTACTACTTCTAAAGCCGAGTGTATTTTTCAGGAGACTCACCTTGGTCACACACCAGCAGAATTTTATAGTCCCTAAGTGTTTAAAAGGTTTTTTTTAAAGTAAAATCCAAACAGAAGCCTAACAGAAATTTAGTTCTTAAAAATATTCTGTATAGTTAGCATATTTATTTTCCAAAATTTGTATTTAATCCACTAATTTATTGCTTTGTAATGTTTTGGTTCAACTAAACACATTATTTTTTTAATTAAAATTTAATTCAATCCAGCTGAGCTGCAAGAGTATTTCAGAATTTGGATAAGAGATACTTATTTCTCAAACATCCAGCTGGCATGATGCAATACCACAACCTATTTATTAATATAAACTAGGGAATCCAAATTTGAGAACACAGGTTTGTTTTTTTTTTAAAAATAACCACAACCAAAATTCACATGTTGGTATTAAAGGGATGGTCATTCTTACAGCAAATCTCAAACTGCAGACAAACCATCAGGAAACAGGTAAAGACCCCCGGGTCTCGTACGCTGCTGGTGAATGTGAAACCAAACGATTGCTTCTACTCCATATGACAGCAGCTTCTGCATCGCACAGACAAGCAGGGAAGTCAGTTCCGATTCCCACCCTGGGGCTCCACCACTTGTGAAAGTTGCTCTATTATTTGCAAAAGGTGTTGTTCCCCCCAGCTTCAGTAACCTCATCAGTAACTGGCAAGTGGCAGAAGGGATGTCTCCCCTACGGTCATATCCAAAACCACTTGTCATCAGTGCCAGGCAAGTCTCATGAGCTTTGGCTTGAGCAACCAAAAGATTGTCAACCTCCCCAAGACCAGATCCTTGGTAACACTTGGGTTGTTGCCCATCTCTCCTAGCCCCTCTGCCCCACTCCATGAAATTAAAGATATGTATAAACACTCTGGTTTTGAGTCCGGTATAAACGCTTTTTTCCTATAGCCCCACTGACTGCTTTTGCATGGATAGGAACCCAGTCTGGCCCTTCCTGTTTCCTGAACAAGCCAGCTTGAGAACGTGACAGACATCAGCGACAGCAAAAGTGCTGTCACATCTGACACTGCACAGCTATTAGGAGGTCACTGGGAAAATGCACTTGAATAAATATGCAAATCAAAACAACAAACTGCATAACCCACTCTCCTTCTTGCTAGCACCTCTCTGTGGAAAACCAGCTTCGATCTGCAGAAGGTCAGCTGGCAGGGCAAAAACGTTTTTCATCTTGTCTGACTAAGAGCTAGTCACTCAATCTTCAAAATTATTTTCATGCATACAAGTCAGTCTCAAGGTTACACCTCAAAACCATTCCTAGCTACAGATCAGCCATTTATGAATCTCTCTCTGTGTGATGGTCTATAATTATACACGTCCATTGGCTGTCTTGTTGAGGAGCACTTACACAGCATCAACTTACAATATCTGCTGGTGAAGCTTAGGAATCTCATGACATTTCATAACTCTGACAGTTTTAAAGGTTAAAAAAATAATCAAATACAGAAAGTAGCACGTCTTAGTACACATGAGACAATTTCAACGTCTGTTCTGACGTACATAACCATGTGAAATAACAGGTCTTCACAGCAAAGTTGCAAGTATCTTTTTGGATAAGGGCATTCAACTGTGGGAATGTGTGCTCACTCTTCTCTGATGCTACTAATAATATTTAACATAGTCACTAGCACAAGTTTTGTAAACAACTTAATATGAGGAAAGCTGTTTTTAAAAAAAACCAAACTAGTGAAGACCACATTATTAGGCTAGTTGTTACCATTTAGCAATGCCTGTTAGCAGTTAGCTGAGATAAAAACAATTCTGTACCCAGCAGTTTTTACTGAAGAGAAGGAAGTTCCCAGGTTCCTCCAGAAAAATAATTTAAAATAAAACACCTGGAAATGGTTCTTTTGATATTTAATGAAGGAAGAAATTGTAATTACTTTGTATTTACTTTCAAGCCTGTACAAGGTTAGACACCTATCCTGTAACGCATAAAGTCTTTTTTGACGGAGAGACTCTTGTACCTATCAGCATTTGAGGGAAGCTTACGTGGTTACTGAGGGCAACTTGGAAACAAGGGACTCCTACATTTCCCCAAACCAGAGAGAGAAAAAGGGACGGCAGAACAGAAAAAAAAAAAAAA
>VZTL01022207.1:205-10251 GCA_013400535.1 Scopus umbretta
AATAGGGGTCTTGGTTCATGGCCATAGAGGAATCCTGACATTTTTCAATCTTTTACCTAACAATACTTTATAAGATATGTGCTTGAGAGATGGAGTGATCTCAAAATGAACAATGCAGCACTTTACACTGCCTGGCTGGATGGGTACTTAACAGGTTTTCACTTTGCAGAAAATTGAAAATATTTTGATGACACTTTTGTCCAAGTGCTTAATTTTGGGCACTTACTTCATATGTCTAAATTAGAAGTTAGCTTCCTTAGGCTCCCTATGTGATCACTAGAAAGCAACTGGGTCTCCCACAGTGATTCAGAAAGGAAGGACAATTCATGTGCTTCTGGAAGAGCTTCTCTTTTTCCAGTGAGGACATCAGCAGCTCAGGGAGAGATGGTTTTCCTTATCTGAACGCATAAAGTTACATGATTAAAATTTGGAAGTGTGAGTGCTCCCAGAGATACTGGGCTGGGTTGTATCCATCTATTTTAACTTAGAAATGATGGTACTAGGAAGAAAGCAGACTGGAAGAAGAGGCAGAGTAGTTGCTAGTGAGGTAATCATCTGTGAAGAGGACAGCTGAGTTAAATCAGCCTGTGTTAAGCTAGGCTCTTTAGAATATATTTCAGAACATTGTACGTTCACAAGCAGGCTACAGCATGGAGTCTCTAATAACTGCCAGATTTGGCACTCCTTTCTTTGCATTTGCTAAATCAATAAACATTAGGGAAAAAAAATCCAACCCACCAGTCACCCAAGTGTGTCCAGAGCGTCATTAGTGCATAACAGCATGCTTCGACATGGGGGGGTCACACTTAGCTTAGGTGCTCTGACTCGCCTTATGCAGAATCTACTGCTCTCTAGTGACTCCTTTACTTTTATATAGAGAAACTAGGCTGTGAATCGCCCTCAAGAGTGCAGTTCAACAGCATTTTAAGCTGATCTAAGTCAGTGGTGTGGCAAGTCCCACCTCCACCTCCAGCTGTACATTCCTGTTCTTTCTCCCTCATGTCTGGTAGGTGGTGAGCTGGTTCAGCCAAAAATTAATCCAGAGGAAAAAACATATTAGTTTTCTATTTTGGATAAGCTCCCCCAAGACACTTGGTGTTTGGCCACAGGGTTGGTGCAGGGCAGAACGTGGGAATGTGCCACCAGGATGATAGAAGGCAAGACCCCAGTCACCCTGACTTAGCTTTGCTCATGCTGCTGGGGACCCACTCCTTTAAGTAGGTGCCTAACGTAGCCTGCGCTGTGCAATGCAAGCTCCACCCTCACTCCTCTCTGTGCCGTCTGTGCCTCCATTCCCCAAACACACCTTGTGAAGTGTAAAACTTCCAGGGCAGATTCTGGCTCCTGGCTCTCATGAGGTAACAAGATTTTCTCCAACACAACATGGAAAGGGTTTCTGTCAATGAAGTGAGAACCTTGCACTAGGTGGAGAGGACAGTCACATTCCCTCATGAGTAAAACATGAAAGCACAGCTAAGCTATATGACAGGGCAGAATAAAGCAGCCATGATGCATAGTTCTGGGTTGATATAACTTTCTCAGGGGCATCTTGGCTCTCAGTCTGGTTACAGATTAGGCAGATGGCGAATGGTTTGGAGATATCTTTTGTCTTCGGTCCCAGTGCTTACCCAAGTACAGCCTGAATAGATCAAGGGAGCTCTCTCTACATATTTTAAATTATGCAAAGCAATTAGTCTTCATTAACAGCTTGTCTAATTTAATTTCAAAAGATCAAGCTGTTTCCCTGTTAGATGACTGAAGTAAAAAAAAAAACAAAAAAACAAAAAAAAAACACCACAAAAACTTCAAACCTGTATGTGACTGCCAAGTGTATATAGCAGCTAAACTCAGGAGTCATTACTACTTACCTCAGCTTGGCATTTGCTCTCATTTTGTCCAGAAACTTCACATCATTCTTGACACCATATCAAAACATTTCATGGATGGTCTTTTGCATTACAAAGTGCCAAGAACTATGGGAAATTGATTCTTTATTTTGCTAGGAGCAACTAGGAGAAAGACAAAAATCAAAGCCTTTTAACTAGTCTGTGGTATCAAGAGTCTCCGTGAATTTAAATTCCTGTCATGTGGAATTTCTCAAAGAAATTCAGAGATTGCATTGAACTTCCTTAGGACGAAGCTAATAAGACTGTCTTTAAATATATGACGAGATAGTTGTCAGATTTGGACTGATGAGTGCCTTTGCCAATCAACTCTGCAGGATGTTTGTTTCTAAGAACACATGTTCACAGTAACATTCATTCATAGGTTACAAGCAAGCAATTCTCTACTCTTCTTATGCATGTCTGGGAGCCTATGCTACTTTAAAGATACTCTGTCTGGAAATGTGTGTCTCCTTGGTTACACTTCACTGCTGAGAAATAAATGCTAAATTCAGAGATTGTGAAGGCCAGTAAGCATTTGCAAGAGACTTACAAAACTCTAGTTTGTGATGCAGGTATTTATCCTCACCTGCATTTAAGAAGGCCAAAAATCAAATAAATGCTGGGGAGTTTTCTCAAGTAAGCCATTTCTGGTTTCCCTGCTCAGATATCACTGTATCTATATAAAACTCTATCTAATAAAATGGAAGGTACTCAATAAATAGGCATAAAGAGGAGTGGGAGACAACACATTTTCTAACTGTTGTTCACATTGCAAAGAAATGGACAATTCTGCTTTGTTATCCTACTTTTATTTATTCTTAGAGAGCTTGATGATTTCTTATATTTGGGGAGCTTCCAGGGGTGTGGAGGGTGCAGGAAATTGATAGCAATACGAACTTGGGTCAAGATTCATCAAGGTTCATGGGACTGGAACAGAAAAACAGAAGACAAGGAAAGCAAGACAGAAAACCAGATGATCTTGGAATGTTGGCTGAGATGTAAGGGTCATGGTCAAAATCCCTCTGGTTTGCAGCCCCATCAGGGATTTGATCCAAATTCTTCTACTTCTCCAGACATGGCCCTGACCAAGAGTACTAGGTATCTTGCATCTGTTTTGCTGAAATAGGCTCTTTTTCTAAAAACACTACACATTTTATGGGTGCACCTCCCCAGGCCCTCATTTGCAAACAGAATATTTGATTTTTTTTTTTCCATTCTTTTTAGTCCAACATAATAAAATACATAAGTACTGTGAGTATTGCAGTTATGTTCTGTGCCATGGCTTCCCATCTGTTCTTAGATTGCCATTATGCTTTGGTCACAATATTTCAGCCCCTTGTAAGCCTTGTTGTTTCAAAAGCATTTTTTTTAGAAAAAATGAGGACTTAGATGCTGTGTGAATTATTAGCTGTTTAGCAGCCAAAAGAGTTCCTGCTTGTTTTCAACTTGTCAACTAAGGTGCGGATCAGAAAGTTGAGAGGTTGTTACTGGCAGAACTTTGACCAAAACATGCTTCAGACATCTCAGAAAATAAATTTCAGAAAAAAAAAATTAAAACACTGAATTTGTGAGAACTGGAGATGCAGGGCCATTAACGCCTTCTTGTCTTCTTGTATTTAGACAAGGTCATGCATGAGAGGTGTTTTTTCCTGCAGTGGTCCTTGGGAAACAGTCTAGCTATGGAGCTTGACCCATGAAACACAACAAAGAAAGAAGTTACCAGATCTTCTGGAGGGGGTCATATCAGCATGAGGAAAAAAAAAAAAAAAAAAAAAAAAAAGATTTTTTGGCCAACCATCTAAGCCAAATGCCAAATGAGGAGTGTGGTCACCCTAAGTTTCTTCTGCTGTGGTATTGCCAAACCTTTCCGACCATAGCTGGACTACATCAAGGGTCAAAGGAGCTTCTTAACACCCTGCTCTGGCTATAGAGGGAGCCTGAAACTAGCATGTTCCTCACTAATAAAGCTCTGTTGGATTCTCTATGTCAGATAAATACAAGCCTGCCCCTCAATACTTGCCGTGTAAAGCAACAGGTTCAAAGGGAGTATTTTCTTCTCTGTAAGTATTGAGGCAAGGAGAGATTAAATAACTCACCCAGAGTCACCCAAGGAGTCTGTGACTGAGCCAGAAATTTAGGCAATTCCTATTCCAGCACTTTAAATGCAAGGCAATATTACTATTCCCTGTAAAGCTTTCATGACTTGTTCTGTTTTTGTTTCAGATCACTTAAACAGAAGATTTTGAAAGTAGACTGGTTTATTAGAACTTATTTGAAAAAAGCAAGTTTGACAGACTAAATTAGTCTCTGAATATCACTTTTGGTGTTTTTTATGTATTTGCCATCTTAAAATTGTGGTACCACTTCACAATAGAACAAAGATTTCCTTTTTTCCAGTAAATCAATGCAGATGATTGCTGAATATGTTCCATTGGCAGGGACAAAAATTTAATGATTTCTTTTTATTATGAAAATATTCACCCTTCTGTCTTGTGGGAGGAGAAGGTTGTGACTGAAAGATGATTTGCTTGGCAAACTCTCCATACTGCAATTTTTTTCCTCAAGCCCAGATGCTTTTGGGACTTTACAATGTTGCCACTTACACATATGAAAAGGCATATCCTCTCCCTACAGGCTCCTGGTGTTCCTTGTCCATTGATCCAAGTACCCCTGTTCTTGACTCCGAACTCCAGGCTCCCTTTGACAGTGATTGATGGCCACCCTCTCACAGGAAGAATGACTAACTCCGACCTGTGAGTATTGGAGGCTCTACAGAATATATCTGCTGTACTATTTATTTTG
This sequence comes from Scopus umbretta, assembly GCA_013400535.1. NCBI lineage: Eukaryota > Metazoa > Chordata > Aves > Pelecaniformes > Scopidae > Scopus > Scopus umbretta. Next base: position 4,894 of record VZTL01022207.1, read on the forward strand.
GGAGGCAGACATGTGCCCACATTTTTATTCTTGGAATAAACATTCTGACATTTTCTGGCAGGTGTGAATGCTGTAACATACCAGCAGGCAGAAAAAAATTAAAATGACAGCTTCTAACCTCTCTGATGGAAACAAACTGACTATTGCTGATGTGAAAACTGTAAACCCTCACCAGATTCCATATGAATTATATCACTTGGAAAGCCAGATTTTGATCTTAAGGGTCTCCTGGCTGACTGAAATGTAAGATACCTATTTTTTTCAATGGTGCCTACTTGCTCTTCTCAACCAAATCCAAACCATAAGACAACTGTATAATGAATTATGTAAATTTTAAACCTCAACCTGATTGCGGCCAACTCATTTTGCCAATAGTCTGAAAATATTAGCCCTAATGTCTAAGTGACAGCATGCAGAACGCTTCTCAAATCTCTTTCAGCTGTCATCTCATCAAAAGTGCATTGATGTAGCAGGTCTGATGTGAAGAGGTAATTTAAGTTCTTGTTCAGTCTAAGGTCAGCAAAATTTAGCCTTAATTTTACATTGCTTTATTCCAACACTTGCCTAGAAATTTATATAAGAACTTTAAAAACAATTATTTATGAAAATTTATTATAATAATAGTTCTTTCCACATTATTCAATAAGACATGTCTTGACTGAGATGTCTTAACAGTGTATATGGAGAAAATATTAAAAGTCACAAATGGGACTTTTAAGCCTGGTCACACATACGTATAATTGTAGGCTATAAATATTAACAATTCTAATTGTGATTGTTCCATAGGCAGATAATCTCAAATTTTAGATTAAATGAAAGTTTGGTGTAACTCAAATCTTCTGATGTCAACCAGGACAGTACAGAAGAAAAAGGAGTCAGAAAATACAGGAGTCAAAATAGGGAAACCATAATAAATGTCAGTATATAGGGCAGAATAAGAAGAGTTGTGTCTATATTAGAAGAAAGTCTTGCGTAAATTATTTTTTTCCCCTTAGCATAGGCACTGTATTAACAGCTATTTCTACTAGTCTACTACTCAAAGAACATTTTGATTGTGAAAAGTTGCAGACTTAAAAATGAATCTATCCTGTATGAGTCTAGCAGCATAAATCAACAGTTACCCATTTTGGACAAGGACACACAAAACAATTTGTCCAAAAAAATGACCATGAAAGCATTTCAGTGCTTTAACACTATTACAAGAAATGAGCATCCTTAGAAACCAAGAACAGCCAAAGTGTCTAACTGAAGGGGTACAGGAGTCTGCCACTGACCTATTGCAGTACCTCAGAACAGTCACTTCACTGCTCTGTGCCTCAGTTCCCCATTTCTGTAACCATCATGCTTTTTTGCCGTGAAGCTCTTCCAGACCTGTGGTTAAAAAGCAATAGAAGAGTTACAGTTTTTATCACAACAGGTATTTGAGATTTGGTGTCAGGACTGGTTGAGTCCTGTTTATATGGCATTTCTGAAATAATAGAGTTTCCACAATGTGTGGCTAATAATCAATAACTAATAACTATAGCTAGGAACAAATGGGCTAATCTCTGCACAGATGCCTTGTTCATATGCAAATTGTTCATATGCACAAATGTCTGAAAGTGCAACAGAGCTGAAAAATATTTAGTATTTGAATGAATGCAGGACTGCCAAACCACAGTGTCAGGCCACCAACATTCATGGCATTGGTATAAAATCAAAATATTAAGAAATACTACATTTTTTGTTTCTTTTTATTGGTCTTCTGGGTTTTGAGCCTGCCATGATCATTTTTTCCTGCTTTCCTCAACAACTAGAGCTAGTCATAAATGGAATTTCTGTCCTCAACAGAAGAAAACATTAAATTGTTAAAAAAATGGCGTGGAACATAATTTCTAAAAAACCCAAAAATTAGATATGAAAACATAGGCATATTTCATTCTGATATTGTTGAAATACGATTAATTTGAAGTCCAGATGAACTTTTTCAGCTTTATTAATATGGGAAGATTAAAATTATTTTCTCTGATTAAAAAAATCATTAAACCTTGATGATGCTATATTTTCCAGTTGCAAACCATACTGGTAAATACTTTCCTATCTACACGCGTGAGATTGAGAAATTGATTTTTAAAAGTAAAACTGACATTTTCACTTTCATGATAGCTGTCTGTGTCTGGACTCTTTAAGAATAAAACAAGAACTAAACCAGAATAACTTTGTATACTGAAGAAAACGGTAGCATTGTTGAGCTTTCATATGCTCCATTACCGCACTTCAACATTATGCTGAGATAAATATTACCATAGGGTCAAGTGCAGATATACAATGGAAAAGAGGGGTACATCATTCTCTTTCCTTCCCTGTCTCCATCATTTACGCTAGCAATGTGGCACAGTCTCCTACGTCACAGGATATGTCCACAGGCTGTGCAGCACCTGTCATTTAGATCTGTGCTGGTTCTTGTGACAATTATGCAGCCAGATTTAGAAGAGCACAGGACATTTTTCTACCAGGTCACTGGCTCGACTGCATGATATTGGGCAATTTGCTGCACTGCCTCTTTAACAATCAGCCGCCTTAATGATCACAGGTCATCCTTTTGTTGTCACCACTACCAGGATGACATGGTCTTTCAGGACAGCAGAAGGTGTGTGAAAATATCTTCTCATCAAAGCTGTCAATCAGTGCTGCCTACGTAGCCAATGGAGAGAAATATCAACATCAAATTAGATGGACTGAATTACAGGAATTATAGAGGCCTAGATTATTTTGCCTTGCTGTGTTACTTCTCTCTCATGTCTCTCTCCCCACCTGCGTGGTGATCGAAATGTGATGCCCTGGAGAGTAAAAGTCTGAGTTAGTCATTGCCCTCTTTAATGTAAACACCAAGGTACTGTAATCCCTAAATCAGGTTATGTGGGCCATCTCTATACAGCCTGCTGAGCCTCCGTTCCCTCCAAAAAATGGAAATGATGGTCCTATCCTTTCTTAAGAGTGAACATGCATCAGTACACTTACTCTGTCTATATTCTGCATGTGTTGGAGTGGTACCCCACTCATAGTCAGAGCCTCTAGATACTAATGTCAAAGGAAGACACCCAGTCTGAAAAACAGAAAGCTATGTGGCTAACACTGAAGACAGATCGCAAGCAGTTTTCCCCAGGAACAAGTTACGCCTCTAGCAGTTCTTACTGAATACTGTAAAGCAAACATTTATACTGGCTTCTTTTCTGCATCTACATGGGCTGTGTATTCTCCATGTGCACTACAGCCAGCTAATCTGAATGGAACAAAAACATTTGTTTTTCTTCACATTTCTCTACATGCCAAGCCCTTCTAAATAAATATTCAGCCGAAACCTCTTGTGCTATTAGGGAAAACAAATAAATCAAATGAATGAATTCATTAGAATGCCAGAAAGATCTATCATTTCTGTGTTCTAAGAATATCCCACAAACAATTAAATGTTCGCGTAACAGAAGCAAGCCTGATAAACTGATGAGCCTCTCTGGCGCCAGTAATAAGCCTGGCCAAAAGCCAGCAACAGGCTAGCACTTAAAAACCTACAGAAAACATAAGTGACCCCAGAATGGATAAACTGAGGAAGAGCTTCCCTTTGAACACCCTTAGCAATTCACCATGCTGAATGTTCCTTTAGTCTTTGGTTTCATTGTCTGGTTCCAACTTTCAGATGAATTTCCAGATTAATTTTGTGGGTCTTTACAGCCTAGCAAAAATTAACCAGACATTTCAAGCTTAATTTTGGCTTTGGATTCAGTCTTCCTTGCACTGAAAAAAAATGATAAGGTGATGGAGAACTGGGAATTTCCCAGCATATGAGTGGGCACGATACTGGATGCCATAAAAATTTATTTGCTTGTTTCTATACCATCTGTACCTTTGGGTCCCAGAAACGGGCCATTCCGCAATGAAGCAGGAGGCAGGAATGAGCTTGTGCCTTCACACCTTCACAGCCTGCTACAAGTGATGCTGTCATTTGGCCTTTGGTCTAGGGATCAAGAAACTGAAGAGGTTTTCAGAGTAGACTGGCTAAAAAAGGATCTAATTTTTGGGATGTGCAACCCCCCAAATCGACTTCATATACTTTACAGTAGTTTTACAGGCTTAAACTGACTGGTAATGTAAATTATAAGCATAGGGATTGCAGGAGCTTTTCCTTCTTTTAAGGATAATCATCCTCTTCTAGCAATGGTACTACCATTAACAACAGCTGAAGCAAGCCAAGTCTGTTATGCTGTTGGGAATTTCTCTGCAGTCACTGATTGGCACTTTGCATCCATTAAAAATCACCCCTGTTAAACAGACATCACTCTTAAATATCCCCAAATCAGTATAAAAAACATCTTGATTCTAGGGTGTAAGTAAAACTAAATATTTCTATTTTTGACAGTGTCAAAGGCTTTACTAAATATTTTTAATATGCAAAATCTGCAACTAGTCTTCATTACACACTTGCAAAGTTAATTTGGGAAGAAAAAGCTGTGCTCCAGTTATCGAACTGAAACCTTAATCTTATTTGAAATTCTTTAGTTTTAGAGATGAAACTCTTTCTTCTGCCTCTTGACTTCCTTCCCACGACCCTATATCTAAATGGAGCCTTCTTCCTCTTTCTCTGCCTTTTCTTTTAGAGGGATGAGGGATGCCCTCCACCCCTGGAGGGGGTGCATATCTACTTCAGTAAAAACTTGCTCAAAAATGTCATTCTTTAATTGCACAGCATAGGTGACTGGGGCAACCATCACAAAAGGCACTGGAGTTATGGACTGTCACTGATTAAAGCAGGAGGAGGTGCAAGCACCCTACCATGCTGTTGCTCGTACGCATCCACCCTCCCTGTCAGTACATCTAGTCCTGCAGATCACATCTGAATGACTAACATTTGTAGAGAGCCCTGTTTTCACAATAAAATAGAATAGAATAGAATAGAATCATTAAGGTTGGAAAAGACCTCTGAGATCACCTAGTCCAACCATCAACCCAACAACACCATGACTACTAAACCATATCCCAAAGTACCACAGCTACATGTTTTTTTAACACCTCCAGGGATGGCGACTCAACCACCTCTCTGGGCAGCCTGTTCCAATGCTTCACCAGTCTTTCAGTAAAGACATTTTTCCTAATATCCAATCTAAACCTCCCCTGGTGCAACTTGAGGCAATTTCCTCTTGTCCTATCACTAGTTACTTGGGAGAAGAGACCAACACCCTCCTCACTACAGCCTCCTNCCATGCTAGCTGGGCCTGATCCCCTGGTTGACCTGCACACGCCTGTTGAACGCATTCAGCATGAACGTCTCCATAATATTCCCCAGTACTGAGGTGTCAGGCTTACAGACCTGTAGTTCCCCGGATC
>VZTL01022215.1:10841-23848 GCA_013400535.1 Scopus umbretta
TTTTTTTTTTTTTTAACTGTGTGAGGCAGAGGACAGGTTATGAATTTATCAGCAGAGCTGTGCTAACAGTTACTTTACTTTTGTACCTGGGGGAAAAAAGACAAAGCAAAGCAGGACATGAGATGTGTCACTTTCCCTTATAGTTTTGCTGGATGTACGTGGAGAATGGAATACAATTTTTGCACTTAATGTGACAAGTTGTCCCATGTAGTACATTATTTTTCATCTGCATAAACAATATATTTAAAAAACAAATGGGTATTTCCAAAATACAGCAAACTTTGCATAAAGTAAAAAAGAAAAATACTGCAACAAGAATATGTACCAAAAGAGAGTGGATTTTCCTTACTTTTCTGTTTCTGTGATTATTTAATTTATATTATTTTAATTTTATGCTCATTTTTAACAGTCCTTTTAAATTTTTAAAGTAATAAAATGTAATTATAAAGAAGTTTTCCCTTGTGTTGTGGTTTAACCCCAATCAGCAACTAAGGACCACACAGCCGCTTGCTCACCCTCCCCCCTCTCTGGTGGGATGAGGGAGAGAACCAAAAAATAAACCCCTAAAACCCGTGGGCTGAGATAAAGGCAGTTTAGTGGGATAGCAGAGAAAAAGAAAATAATGATAATAGAAATGAGGAAAGAATATGCAAAACAAGTGATGCACAATGCAATTGCTCACCACCCGCTGCCCGATGCCCAGCCCGTCCCCGAGCAGCGATCACTGCCCCCCCAGCCAACTCCTCCAGTTTCTATACTGAGCATGATGCCATATGGTATGGAATAGCCCTGTGGCCAGTTTGGGTCAGCTGGCCTGGCTGCGTTCCCTCCCAGCTCCTTGTGCACCTGGCAGAGCATGGGAAGCTGAAAAGTCCTTGACTGGTGTCAGCACTACTGAGCAACAACTAAACCATCAGCGTGTTATCAGCGTTGTTCTCATACTAAGTCCAAAACACAGCACTATAGCAGCTACTGGGAAGAAAATGAACTCCGAATTAAGCTGAAACCAGGACACCTTGCTTGTCTTCTGCGATATGTGCTGACTATGTTCTCAACAAAGTTATCTAAACCTACATGCAGTTTGCAGTCAAGAGACTAAAGTATTTTCCAAATGAGATGTATAACTTGAAAGGCAGAGTCAATATTTCTTCACTAAGATTTACTGCAAAGTATCCTATCTAAACTATTTTTGACAGAAAACTGGATTGTAAACATTTTTTTCATGTTATGTATGCCAGGTTTCTTCACTAATCTGAAGATGTCATTGCAAAAAAAAGAACCCAAACATAAGCAAAACTGAAAAAAAATTTTGTTTTCTTTTTTTTTTTTTTTTAAATAAAACATTAAGATGTCTCAGAAAGAATAGCAATGATTTCTTTAATGACATTTTCCATGGAAAAATCAAATCTCTCTCTGATTCATCGTACCCACAATGTTTCACACAGCATACAATTTCCCTAACAGAAAAAAACGTCTCTCCTTCAGCAAAGAAAATGCATTCACAGAGAATCATATTCAATTAAAGGCCTGCAAGCTGTCTGATTTAAAACTGATGTAGCTACTGCATTCTAAAATATTAAGGTCCTTTTTTTTCAGGAGAAATAATGTTCTTTTATGTTACCCTCCAAAGTGCTTTAAAGCTTTCTTTAAATGATATGTGCCCAACCCTATTTTGTTTAAAGGTGACAAAAATAAAAACTCACTTAAAGAAATGGAGACTGATTCGTTGTGGAGATCGTTAAACATTTGCAGAATGTGGGATTACAGCACTGTAGCTCCACTGAGATGTCAAGATTTTTTTTTCTCCATGTTTTATTGGTAAACATTTATAGTATTTTTAATGGATATTTTCCATAGGAAAATGTAGACACCACTTTTTTGAGGGGGGAGAAAAAAGTGTCAAATAATCAGGATGAAATGCTGTTTCAGATTGCCTTGAGGTCAGTTTGTGCTTGCCTGAGCTGCCGCAAAGCCTAATGTGAATTTTTTGTTAAACACCTCAAGTTTCTGCTTTCTGCTGCTGGAGAAGCGTGGCTGGTGGCTGTGGGGGCATGGGCCATGCAGGCTGCAGTTCTCTGGTGGCACAAACAGACATCACTTAAAGTCAAGCTGAGCCAAAATGTTGCAAATGATATTTCTTTCTGAGATGTTTGCTTCAGAAAAAATTTCATCATTTCAACTTCTTACCTTAAGACTGAAAGCACTGATGGAGTTTGCACTTTGCTTTTTACTTTGTCTTTCATGAGGCAAAGGAGGTGATGGAAAAGAGAGGATATAGCTGGAGCTGTAAGAAATTCGGGTTTACAAAGTGTAATTGCCTAAACCATAGTTTAGCTAATTGCATGGACTAGATATAACTCATAAAAACTATTTTGAGGCTGGCAGAGGCTAATCCTGATCAGCCCTTGATTTTATAAATATGACATTTGAAAGGAGGAGGAATACGAGGAAATTTTTTAGGTTCTTTGGAAATGAGCAGTCCATACTGCCCTGAAGAAAGGCACAAATTATTTATTTAAGTGCTCAGTACTTTGCAGTATCATCCACTCTAGAGGGTAATTCGTTGGGCAGTATGTGATCATTTAAGCTTGCAAGTTGGAAGAAAATGTGTTTGAATTCAAAACACCAAGGGAAACCAGACAAGTCAGAAGTCTGCAATGTGAAATACTTTAGCCTAATTGACTGGCGCCTCACTTTTGGGCTGGTTTTGCTATTACTTTGTTATTGTTGCTTTTGTCTCTTTATTGAGGAAATTAGTTAAGAGAAATCAATCAGCATTTATTTTGTAGGCAGAAGCAATATGTTTTCAAACAAACAGGAAAGGGGTATTTCCGACTGAGCTGCCCAGAAAGTATTACCTGATTTGCTCAAATGAAGAAAGGCAGAGGAATTTCTAAAACATTTTTGGTATTTTCTTAGCCTGCAAAACTATAATTACATGGAAACAGGTCTTTCTTTTGGGCCTCATTTGTAATACTGGTGTGTGTGCTGGGGATAGAACTAGGAGGGAGAGGACAGCTGGGCTGGTGCTGGATAATGGGCTGAAATTCTCTGAAGTTTCTGAAGTTTTCTTTTACTGTCTCTTTTGGTAATTCTGGCTGGATATGGGTCTGGAAGAGCACACAGATGAGTGACCAGCCTCCCTGTCCTGTAGACTGTGTGGCATATTTAAATTCTCACAGTGATGAAAAAGTACACCTGATGGTTCGTTTGTGAGAAAGATTTAAGAACCATATATCAGATAAAGCTGAAAAAACAAGGTTATAAAACTAGGCTTTTTTTTTTTTTTTTGGTAGATACTTTTCTTGTAATACATGCTAGGAGACATACTATTTTATGGGAAAAAGGAGGAAGAGTGTGGTGGAATTCATCCTCACGCTCAGTGAAGAAATTTGATTGAAGAGCCAAAATGAGACTGACAAATGTGGCAGGAGCTGAAGAAAATCTGGAGCGCAAAACCATTTGCAGCACACTGGGATCCCAGGAGGGCAGAAGGCCAGAGGGAATATTAAAGCAGCATGATGTCAATTAGAAATTGGTTTTATTGTGGGATAAGCATCCTTCCAAAACCAGCATTAATGGGCACCTCTAAAATACTGAAGAGTGTGATAACATTCAAATATGATGCTTTAGTTTCAGTCTGGATCCTGGGTAGAGGGAAATAATAATAATAATGATGATTGAAGTAATAACAGTAATCACAATAAATATGTCCCTGTATCATTCTCATTATTTTTGTTTATGCTTCTCAGAAAGTTTTGAGACTAAGCAAAAAAGGAAGATTTTCAGGCTTTGATTAATAGGACTATTATATCCCAGCAATTGCAGCAAACCGCTTCACAAATCTGAAGCCTTGAAAATAGCTTGAGTTTGCTGCAGAACACCCTGTACTTTAGGGCTCTGCTGTCCCCTGCACTACAAATTTGCATTGTACTCAACAGATAAACACTGTTATCAGTCGGAGCATTTAGGCAATGAGATGTAGTCAGTTTTGCTTCATGCCAAGTTTCAGTTGGCATCTCACAGTTTCAGTAAATAGCTTCTTAATGTGATGTTAAACCCATGCTTTTCTGCAATTCTTCCTTCTCTAGAACACGGCTGGCTTGGAAGCCCTGAATGAGCACACAAAAAACAGCAGCGAGTGAGCAACATGGGCAATTGCTGCACTACATTTGAACCTTTTGCTAGTGGGCTGCATTAGCCTTGGATAAAAAGGCTTCTTCCACATCAGCAGCACTAGGAAGTTCAGTGGGTCTTTTGGAGCTGCAAACTCTGCTCCTTGCCACTGCTGGTGGGGCCAGCCCATATCACAGGGATTGCCCCTCAGACACTGCCCAGGGGTTGAGATTTGGGCTCTGCTCTTGCACACACTCTCACTGTCTTCCAAGGTGAGTTGGTTAAACAGTCTTCCCTCCCTTGCAATCCTGTCCCAGCTTCTTGCTTCTCCAGCTGTCCACACTGCCTTTGTGATAGCTCCTGTGTGGGCTCTGCTCCATGTTGTGCCACCCCCAATAGGGGCCCCAAGTGTGAACTAAGGGTGGGGTGAGCTTGTGGCATGCCTCTTGTCTTCCGTACAGGCAAAACCACATTGCTCCGAAAAGCCCAGAGGATCCCCTGGAGTGGAGACAACCAAGATATGCCCCTTGGTCTGGAAGGTGTGCTGTGTTTCTGTGCTCCTACCAATGACAGCAGCAGGAGAGCCTGTATCTCTCTGTATCTCCTTCAGCAGCAGGATAGACATGAAGATTTCCCTTAGCTGCCATGTCAGACAAGAGCGTGTGCTCTGGGGTCACATTACCACCAGATATACTTCATTAACATCAGCTTCACCTCCCACCTTTTCTCACTTACAAACCTGTCACTTGGACCATGCAGCAAATAGACCTTTTGCTCTCCTATCACTCAAGCACTATATTCCCGTCAGAAAAAAAAACCTGATGCTGAACATCTTAGAAACTTTCAAGAGAATTCCTGCTGAATTTCACTCTCACTGAGGCAGTTTTGAACAAGTGGTGATCACTCATGACACTTTATTTCATTTAAATGATTAGAGATGAAGTGCTAAAGAAATATATCAGGAATCCAGAATGTGGGTGGAAGACCAGTTTAATGGTAAAGAAAGCGGGTATAGATAGTGACCTAGTAAATACCCCCATGGAAAGATCCAAACATGCATACTAAACATAGATCACAAGGTTACCACATAACTTTAAATATTTAAATACCATATTTTTCAATCTTCACAAACATGGTTTGCAGATCTTTTGGTAATTTATCATCCTTCTTGGTCTAATGTCATGCTTTGCCCCTGAATGCTTTCTGGGATAAGACAAATTGCTTATTAATATACTTTCATAGGAAGGAGATGAGAGCAAATCAGGCCTGAGATATCATTCTGTTCTGCTGCTTTTACACTGCTGTGATTTCAGTACACACTAAAGTTCAAAAATTGCAATGGTAGCAAGCCATGCCCCCCAGATGAGAAGGGTTAATTTGTTTATGAATCTGTATTTATGGAACCCTGCCAGCAATGATCTGGCACAGATTTATGCATTTCTCTAACCTGAGCAAAATGTATGTCTTCATATCTTTGCATGATTCAGGCCATTTACTCAGGATCAGTGGCATGTGTGAACTCTGTCTCCACCCCAACAAATGCACAAGAAAAATGCAGAGATATGTAGCCTTTTGTGCCACATTGCACAATTTCATGACTTGAAATTAACTGAGGCAGAGAGAGGAACTGCTTTGATTTAATTTTTGTGCCAAAATTCTTTTAGCAAACCACAAACCTTCAAAGTTCCAAACTTCTTCAATAGGGGGTAGGTTTTGTTAGGGGTGAAACAGAGGGAAACCCTGCAAAAGTGCTTACTAAAAATGCGTTCCCTGGATATACTGATCATGACTGATCAAACATTTCAGCTCTGTGATCCTCATGCTGGAAACAGATTCTGAGAGCTGAACAAAAACTTTCTCTAGCCTTCTTATGGCTAATACCTGCCAATTTAGGAATTTGCAAGATGTATACATTTCTCAGGAAATTAACCAGGATGCTTTAAAATATATAATAAATAACATATACATTAAGCATTGCAAGAGGTCTAAAATAAATTATGCTTCTCGTTTATTTACTTTTTGCTGAAGTAAGCATCAGACTTCTGCCAAAAAACCATGAAACATTCTGTCTTCATTTTGTGGGGAGGGATTGTAAATGTCCCTCAGCAAATGAATTCACAGCCTTGCCATTGGTTCCCAGTATGTACATAAAGAGAACTTACAATTCCATTAAATTTCATCAGAACTTTGCTGTACATGAAGGCTGAATTATGAGTTTCCTTATAGCAACTGTAAAGCAGAAAACTGAAGGGTTATTCTCTCATCTGCTTAGTAGAGATGGGTTGGGACCAAAATACCCTGCCACAAATATGTGAAAAATACCTGGGTATGTTATAAGGAATCAGCTAGTGCTGAATGGAAGAAAAAAAGATGAAAAGAACAAAATACAGTATTTGTGCTTGGTCCTTTAATGGAAGATGTCTGTGGGAGTTTGCTCTCTGGCTTAGATTCCCTAACACCTTTCAGGACAACACATCGTTCCCAGATACATATATTTTTGGCCCCAAATTAGGAGTACTCATTTTTTCCATACAAACTGCCTGCTTCAGTCTGAATTTAACTTGCAGTGTTTCTACAGAAAGAATCAAGCACTATCTACGAAATCTGTCCTGGCTACAGGAGGCATCTGCCACAGACAAACTGCTCTTGAGGGCATTACACAGTATGGTTGTACCCAGCCATGCTGACATGGGACAGAAAGCTGTAGGTGGATCATCTGTGCACCTCATCTGGTTTTGACATAGCTCACTGGGGTTGGAGCTATAGCACTGTGCTTAGTGCCTTGAGAAGGTGGGCATGGTGCTGGGTGGTGCCTTGGAAATGGCAGTTGGTAGCAGATTGTAAGGGCTGGCAAACGAGGCGCAGTCCTGCAGTGGGCTTTGCCCAGAGCTGGTAGCTATTGCTACCGGTAGTTCAAGGAGAGCCTGAGGTACTTGGGACACCGCTGATAGTGAGGGAGGCCTCCCAGAAGGGCATCCGTCCATGTCCTAACCCATCTGGGGGGGTCACATTTTTCTGATGTATCCTCCCAGGCTACTGTGACCTTTTGTCTCTGGGGTTGAATTTTGCTCTTTCTTTGGAATAATCCTTCCTTCCCCATGGAGAAATTTGCTGCATATTTCTGTTCTGGGGAGAGCCAGACCCTTCCCACGTGTGTGGGGCTGAAAGGAAAGACCAAAACGCAGAACGGAGGTGACAGAGTTGGACCTTTGAGAGAGGCATCTCATCATGAGAAGAAGGAGAACAGGGAATTCACCAAGACACAAGAGCATCCAGTGGAGGAGTCAAGCAACAGGGATAAAACAAAGCTACAGAAAAGCATAGAGCTCAGCTGTAGAACACTAATTGCATCCACTACAAGTATTACCAATTATTAATGGGTCAAAACCCCCAAACAGTTGGACATAGTCATCCATCCAAGGCCGTTAACACAAAGATGGGCATCCAACCTTTGGCTCAGGAAATTTCTGTTGAATGGTCTGCAAAACCTGGGGCTGTATGGCAAGGAAGGGATTGTTTGCTTTACCCTGTGCTTTCATACTATGCACCTGTAAGCTGAATTCTCCCCAGCCACGTGTGTATGTGAGATGAGCAGCTCCTCCCTGCTCATGTGCACAGTTCACAGGGTCCCCAAGCACAGGTTAACAAGCATACACAGAGATGACTTGCATTACTTCTTAGCCTAGGCTTATCCTCATATTACTTAGGACCTGGGCAATTTTCTTCTAAAATCAGCTGTATTTCATGCTGTGGAATGCTTAAGAAGAAAGAAAACAAAAAAAAAGTCCCAGGTTAAAACCTTCCCTATTGGTGGAGTCCTTCTTTTATTCAGAATTGCAAAAGAGACCAAGGGAAGCAGACAGTGTAACTACCCTGCATCCTTGGCAGGAGTCATGCAGAGGCAAGCTGCACAAAGTAACTCAGATCTGCTTTCCCGCACCTGGCCTTACTTTCAGTTGCCTTGGAATGAGCAAGTACTAAATTTGACTGGCAAAGACAACTTTAAATCAGAGCCAGGAGAAAAAGATGTGGGCAGATATCTGTTGGCTAGGAAAAAACAAACAAACAAACAAAAAAAGGGCCAAGAATCTATTGTTGGTACTCAAGATGCAATCATAATTTTGCAATAAAACATCTTGGGCTAAGTTGAGGAAAACCAAAAGTTGTAGCCTTTGTGCTGAGTATTTATGCTTCTGGAAAGCATGAATCTTTTCTTCCTATAGAGCATCCCCTTGCTGCAATTTTTCCCCGTGTCCTGCAGAGTGCAGAGTGGTGTTTTGAAATCGAGGATCTATTAGTCTGGAAAGAGGATAAAGTCTAAGCCTGCTTGAAATTCTCTTTGGTAGCAGTAAGGAAGGCAGGCTGCTCTGAGTTATGAAAGTGGCCTTTTAAAAATGGAAATAAACAGACAGAGAGCAGATGACTTTAATGAAGAACTACCCGCATCTTTTTTTTGCTCTCAGGTTCCATTAGCAAATGGAAACTGAAAAACCAGTGCAGTCATGTCAGGAAAAACTGGCCACCCCTCTGCACCTGAGCTTTCCTCAAACACATGTGCCTGTCACCACGGAGAAAGCGTGAAATGTCAAGGAGCATCTGCAGCACTCAGCCTAGTGACAATCTCGTTTAAGACCATGAAAACCTCTGAGAGATTCAGCCTGAGTTGAAGGGGGTTCTCTAGGGGATCAAGTCCAGATGCCTGACTGCACCCATCTTTGGTTTTGCTTTTTGCTGTGGGTTCCAGGGGGTCTTTGGACATCCCAAAAGCCCGTTTGGAGGCACTGGATATTTCATGTGAAGTACTAAACACCATCTGCTTTTCTGGTGATTTGAACAGCGCTATTGCACCAGCCAGAGACACTTGACTCCCCTGATATGAACTGTATCAGTCTGAGGGACAGATAAGACAAAGTAGGTGAGCAGCCCTTGGACATGTGGTAGGATAGTGACAGAGACACCAACCATTGGGCTGTGCTGCTCTTTGTGATTTCTTGCATTGCAGTAATGCTCAAGAGGCCAAGCAGGGTGCAGATGTAACCACATGAGCCTGAAAACACTGAGAAGAACAGGGTAAAATCTGTTTGTGATTCATAATAACAGGCTGTGCCAGGTTGTCACAATCTGGAGCCCTTTTTGCCATTTCAGAACAAGGTGAATTATTCCTCTGTCTATACCAAACCAGTACCATCCTGCTCCCAGAAAGATCAGAAAGTGCTGATCACAGCTCACCCCACCCTCACAATATACTTTGCTGTTGTAAACAGATGAACAAAGGAAAACCCGAAAGAAGCATTTGGGATAAGGATTTTTTTTTAAGCATTTGAGCAGTTTGTGAGGTGTGGCACTGGATGTAGAATGGCGCTGAACTGCAGCAGGATCCTGTATGCCAGTGCTGACCCAGGTAGGCAGCTCTCATCTTCTCCCACTACCACCTCCAAATGCTGCAGCACAGAGTACATAGGAAAATAAAGCCCATAAATAACCAAGGAGGATGGGGAAAAGGGCAGCCTGATCCTACAGAGCAGCAATTCTCTCTCAGATCTGAAATGCCTGGCAATGGAGACATAGTTAATTCACACTCGTCAGCCAGCTGCAGGAGACTTGGGGACCTCTTGCTTCCTCATGGCCATGTGTTCAGAGCTGTACCTGTCACAGACACAGGATGAGACAGGTCTTATATTATTCTTATAGCTTTAGGGAAACTGGAGGGGGAAGGAGGGGAGAAAATCAAATCAAACACACAAAAAGAACACAAACAAAAACTTCCCAAATGTCTTCTACTTGATGGGGGCCAACGGTGACATTGTCTGTTCTGGGAGGCACTGTCAATTATTTATTAACACCTTGAAGACAGGAGAGTATCTGAGCATGTTGCGATTCGGGTTTTCTGTGTGTGTGTGTGACTGAAGTTTTTGCAAAGCAGGGCAGAGATCAGAAGAGAGACTCCTTGCTCTTAGAGTGAAGATGGATGCCTTTGTAATTTGGCACGTGGCACAGTAAGGGCAAATTCCTCTTCCTCCCTCTCTCCAACCTGCAGTGACTGCTTCTGAAGCCCGTACCAGATGTACCATTTTGGCTGTCCACACTGACAGCAGTGTCCTCCCCTTCTAGGAAGTCAGACCTCATGGAGGGTGTCACACACTGAATCACGTGGTGGAATGGGGCAAGGTGGTGCCTGTGCCTTCCACAAAGTCTCCTCTTAGCTGGGAGCAGACAGTGCTTTGATCTGGGTGGATGTGGATACTTCTCTCTCTCCTTGCCCTTTAGGTCCTTCAAGGACATCTCCCCTTCTAATTTCTAGCTTGACAACCCACCAGCAATGGGAAGTACTGATCCTGAGCTCTGTTGGTGGTAGTCTGGGCAGTCTTGCAGTTTAACGAGTGTGAATCATTTACAGAGCTCAGAATCACTACATCACTACTTTCCACTGCTTCCCACTTACTGGTTGTTAATGACTTACACTGGTAAGTCACAGTAAATGACTGGTAAGTCATTAAATGACTTGCACTGTTAAGTCATTTACTTTGGTTTTGTGTCCTTTTTAATCTCTTGAGTGGCTGACAATGATTGACATGCTTCTGTGGGCTCAATGAGCTCATGATAGCTTCAGTGCTGCTTTCAATCACAAATCTTTTGGCTTCTTCTTTTGCCTTTAAAGGCTGCTGTTGTCTTCATTATTAGTTGGTGGCTGACAAACTCAGCAGGAGCAATGAAAGGGTGTTTGCAGATCTTGACCTGTCATTAAGACCTAATAGATGAGATGTGCCCCACATTCTTCCAAAAATACTCTGTCTACCCCCTTCCTACTCCACCTCCTCTGTAAGTCTTGTGGGTGAAATGCTAAGTATCCATGCATGGATCACTGATTTTAGCAATCATTTAATTGTAAGATGTGTGACAGAGGAAATACATTATTATGACTGCCTGGTGCTGGGTGGATCTGTTATATCTTTAATTGTTTTCTTTCTTTTCTCTGCTTTACCAAGGAGAGATAGTGGAATGTAAAAGGAGGATTTTGCTACACTGGTAGTTGTGAGGCTATGGGGCTGTGCAGTAAGGAGTATGATTTCTCTTTGCATCATGAGGGTGCATGTTAGGACAGTGACCAGAAAGCTAGGCTTTGAGGACTACAGTTCAATGAGATGAAACATATTCCCAGTGCTAAGGTCACTCTTAAAAATGGGACTTATTTATATTGCTTAGACCTTACAAAACAAAGCAGAGTAACGTTCAGATAGGCCTACAAAGGGAGCCCTTGGAAGTCTCAATACCATTGGAAGGCAACTGGTCTTCAGCTTCCAACTGTCTAAGTCACTTTCAAAAATATTAGTCTTTTATTTGTTTGAGGAAACATTATCCTCTATCTGAGGTAGTGTTTCTTGCTGAAAGGGTTACAGCATAGCTTTATAAGCTACCTTTTGTATTTTTGCTGTTGGAGACTGCACACTGCACTGTTCTTCTGGTCAAAGTTACTTGTCTATGTTCCCTTTGTGGTCAAAGGAGAGATGTGAGTTGCAGCAGGAAGACAATTTCTCTCCCTCTACCTTAATAACACCTTAAGGTGGGTGGGATGACAATGAGAACTTATGTTGTATTCACTGAACTCAGAGGCAGCCAAGGTAGTGAGGTTAGACTTGATGCTAACTCTTAGATGCAGATTTAGTGAATTCTTGCATTTAGGCTGCTAAGGTTTCCAAAGCAACTCTAGTGACTGCAGTGAGACAAAATGCATTGCATGAGTCTCAGTGCCTAAATACTTTTTAATAATGGTGTTTAGCTTCTGTGTTCTTCTTATATTTGAAAATACTGCTTATAATGCACTTAACAAAAGTCAAAAGGTCATACGTTCCTAAAGAAATGAGATTTTATGTAAAGCTAACATAAAAAGATAGACTTAGGGATGCAGCAGTATCAAACCACTGCTAGAATTAATAGTGGGTTTTTAATTTGAGGAGCTTCAGCTTGGAGACATACACGTCACTACAAAAGGAAAGTTGGTACCATACAGTGAGGTCAGAGCGCTCCATGTGAAAAAATGATTGAATAGTAATTTTGATCAATTCCTACAAATATATCACAGTTGAAATGAATTTGGAACCAAGGGACATCTTAATTGATGATCCCCAATATGTTGGGATGGGCGGTGAACATCTAGGTAGTTTTTAGAACCCATAAATCATTAAGACAGTGATATATCAGTGACTGAATGAATAATGTAGAGATCAACATGGCTTATTTAAATTTAGCTTAACCTTTTCTTCCATGGGAGAGCAAGAGAAGAATAATTGACTCAATTAAATTTTAATCTTGGAAATGTTGATCTGTAGCTGGGTTTGCTACAGACTAGGTTTCCCTTTCCCACATAGATGAGGCAAGGCATCTAAGCTTGAAGTCTCTATACTAATATTGACTGTAATATGCCCAGAAATTACGCAAGGTAGACATTTATGTGCAGCAAGATTCTCAGCTAACCCCAGCGGATTAGTTTTGTGTTCCTGTTTTCCCAAGCATTGTACGTGTAAAATGGGAATGGTTTCTTTCTTTTCAATAAAGCACTTCAACCCCCCCAAAAAAAAACTTGAAAGGAGATGGTGAAAGAAAGTCTCTCTGCCTGAAAAACATTTTGGATCAGGTTCCTGCTGTACATGATAAAGAGATAATAGATGACTTAACTTCAATTCAAATAGAAATTAATATAAATAAAGTACATGTTGCAATTGACTGGAAGAAATGAGTGTTTCATGAGGTCACCTGAATTGTCACGAAGCAGATTCCCTTGTGGTCAGCTGAGCTCTCCGTGAGCATTACAATCCCTTGCTTGTTATTTTGTACAAGTTTCAAACTGAAAAAAAGAGATCACAGTTTGCATATTTTTATTTCTTTCTTTTTTT
>VZTL01022220.1:0-16768 GCA_013400535.1 Scopus umbretta
TGAGCGCTGAAGCAAGGCTCCCTCCCGCATCGCCTGTCCCTCTAGGCAGGCAGCCGGGCAAGGAGCCTGCTCACGCTGCCTGAAGCCGAGGGGCTCCGTGCCGCCGCCGGGCCTCGTCCCCCGGCTTTGGCCCCCCGTCTCCTCACAGCGCTGCCCGGCCAAGCTCCAACGAGGCTGACAGAATGGGCCGGCCGAGCTCCAACAGGTCGCCGTCGACAAGGGGCTGACAGAATGGGGCATGGCGGGTGGCCGGGCCCCAGCCTGCACCTCACCACTGCTGCTCAGGGCCGGTCTGAGTGCCTGGGGGTGAGCCCCCAGGGCTTCCTGGGCATGGAGGTTTCCAAACAGCAGGGCAAGCAGCGCGTCCTCCCAGGCAGCGCTGCCCTGCAGGCTTGGGCACGCGGGCTCTGGCCCCAAATGTCCGCCCGCGCGAGTCACCGCAGCCAGGCCTGGCCGACACGGGGCTGGCGGCGGCAGCGCTGTGCCCGCTCTTGGAACTCCCTGCGCTTTCTGGAGCTCGATGTACCCTTGGCAAGGTTTCGCTTCCCAAGCAGCTACGCCAGGCTGCTTCTCCGGGAGGTGAGCTATCTAAACAGAGGTGTTCCCCAGCTGCTGGCTGCTGATAGCGCTGAAACAAGACACGAGGAGACGCGAGAGCAAGTTGTTAGCACAAGTGATCCCTCCTGCTGGTGCTACATAAGGAGATAATGAGGGAATGGAGCTGGCGCTTACGTTATCTCCAGTGGCCGTCTGAAATGGTACTTCACAAAAATGAAAGGGAATAATGTTCACAACTTCCAACCTAATTACAGTGGGCTGGCAGCATAATCATGCAGAGAGCTTGAGGAGAGTTACTGCCAGCGCGCAGGTTTTTTTAAGTTCTCTGGAAGCCATTCCAGATAGAGATTTATCCTTTAATAAAGGAAAACAAAAGCTGAACTTCTGGAGGATGAGGTAGCACCTCCCTGGGTATTGCCAAGAACCAGACTGACCCAGCCCTATGAATACAAGGGCAAAAATGACCGCTTCCTCCATCATCCCTGTTTCACCAAACAAACACCTGGTGTTTACATCCCGAGGCCTTACCTATTCTATAGCCACCCAAACGATTTAAAATTAAAATTAAAATTACAGGGGACATACTGTGCTTGTATTTTCCAATACAAAGAGCGTGTTTCATTTTCATTAATCCGTGAAAAGTAATTTATGCAGCTGACATTTAAATTATAAAGATTCAGGTGATTAATACATACAGAAAAATTCTGTTTGTGTGCTTTATCACAGGCTTAAGGGAAAAAACGGCTCTAGGCCGTGCCCTGTGACAGACTGAGCACTGCCACCTTCCAGTGACAGCAGCGGAGCTGTGCATGCTCACTGCCTCTCAGTTATGATAATTTGTCAAGCACAGGAAACATGTATGTGTGTGTAAGTGTATGCATTTCACAGCATAATCTTTAGCTGGTCTTTCAAAATCTGGGACAGGTTTGAAGAGAAGAAGGTGAAAATTATGAGATAGATTTTCATTCTTGCCAGCTACTAATTCTTTTTTATGTGTATGACAGTAAGGTAGCAGCGTCACCAGCTCCACTATCCTGCCAATGTGCCTTGTGCTTGGGGATAAATCAGCAGTCTATGCCCATTCATTCCTTAGCCTTCCCTTCATAAGTAGCAGGAACAGGGAATGCAGTAAAAATGCAAATAGGGAAGCCTCTGTCCTCTGTGAAACTGTGTGACAGCTATTGAGAATGGGCACCATTCAGGGCATCGGACGGTGACAATCCTGTGCTAACCCGGCCTGCATTTTGAAGGAATGTCAAAGAACTTTTCTGTAACATCGCTGGCCTCTGGAGCAATCCATTTCTTTGCGTATGGGAGAGAAATACTTCTGTCTTTGTTTAATACTACTTTGTAGTAAATAAAGGTAGCACCCTGGTGAACTAATTCGCTTTTACTGTCAAAGCCGACAGAAATTTTGATGGTTTGTTTACTTCTCTAGCCAGATATGTTTATGAAAGCATTTAATAAACTATGACTGTAAAGTCAAAAGCATTTCTTCTTCCTATTCCCTACATTAATTTCACTGATAAATTATATTCAGTAGAGGAATCTATCTTTTATGATGACTTGACTAATTAACATGAATGTTTTCCATGAATGGCATTTGTAAGTATCCCGGCTATATGCAGACTTATCATCACAATTGATTGCCCAAGCAATTTCTGTAACAATAAACGTTCATGACAGAATCTTTGATAAAAATCACAATTCTCTGGCAAGCTAATAATTTATGCAAATTAAATGCATGTTTATTTACAAGCTTTATACACTGTATCTGGCAAACAGGGTGGGAAGTTCTATGTTATACCACTGAATACAGGTCATGCAAGTAACTAAACCTTTAAGCAGCCTTAAAGGAAAATTCAGGAAATACAGTCTCTGCCCTGTTAGTAGACACCCTGCAGAAGTGTAGCAATGAGTCCTGCCAGAGATCATGGCAATAACCACGCTATTTTCACAGGCAATACAAACAGCAACATCACAGTCAGGAAAGTAGGATTACTTTCAAATCTACCACGTACTTGAAGATCACACTGATTACAAAGTTAAATCTATTTATAATGGGTCAGAAGAGCGATTAATTATCAGCAACAGGACATATCTGAACCCATGCTACTTTGTTGATGAGAACTGAGCACTGTCAGGCAAAATACCAGGCATTCATCTCGGGCCCAGGATGCGAGATCTAAAATTTTAAGTTTGATCTTCACCCAGAGCTAGTCCCTCTCTTCTTCATCATTCACCCTCAGGAAATGGGTCATTCCCAAGTGAAAGCAATTATTTCTCAGAGGGACTTGTTTCTTTGGAAGAGCAATGACAGAAGTTTCCAGCTAAACAGAAACAAAAGGTTTGTGCAGCGTGCCAAAGAGCAGATCGCGATAAACTAGAAGATGCTCTATTTTGTCAAGCAGTGAAAGTAATTATCAGCCTTCAGCTACAACTCCGTGCACTCTCCACAACATGCATTAAGGAGAAAGGATAGCTAAAAGTCTGGTGTTATCTCGATTGAATCCCTGGCAGAGCTGACCCTGCCTAGGTTGAAAAACTAGCAGTTTTGCCTGACCTGGCCCTAAAGACACTCTGCATTTCAGCCTTACACTCGGGAAAGAGGAGAGAGAAAACACAAGTGTGAGCTAGGGGAAAGACGGCAATACCATCACAACCCACAATGAATGCAACTTTTTCCTATTTAGGTATGACACGCTAGTGTCTAAAAAGCATGGGTAGGCCCCTTACTGGATAGTATTTACAATATTGTAAGTACTAGTTGTAGTACCAGCTGTCTACAAGGAGTCAACAACAGTTTATGCTTCACCGCACAGAACAGCTTGGAGTTCCATGCATTGGGGACTCTTGTATTTATCGCTCTTGTTAAACCAATTCTGCACTCACTTCCAAACTGCTGCTGAACTGCATATATTTTGTTGGCCTTCAGTTGAGCAGGTGTTATTAAAAGCCCAAGCGCTAACCACCACGCTTACTGCGGTATGCCGAAGAGGTGTTGGTCACAGGCCTCCTTGCGTCCTTGTCCTCAGAGGCAGCGTGCAGCCCAGCACAGTGTTCTGGAAGGACAGGAATCACCACTGAGCAACTTCAGTTCAGCTTTCATAAACCTTTGAGTTAATTAATAGTTAGTCAATGGTGGTTAGAAAACAGCATCTGGCTTACTTTGAGGACCTGGACTGGTAACTCTTGTCCTGGATACGTCCAACTGAATAACTTCCATATCCCTCTTCTACTGCCTTCCAATGATCTCCAAAATGAAAATCTGTTTTCCTCCAGTGTTTTGACAGAGTCAGAGCTTGAACTGCTGCCATTGCAACAGGTTCCGCATTACACACCACTAATAGATGCATTTTGCTAACATTGATGTAATTCCAGATTTGGGTGGCTCAAAATGTGGTACGTGTGTTAGCAAAACATAAGCACATTAGGAAAACAACATGCAAAAGGAAGATAGTGGACAGACCTTCTAATACTAATTACAACTGTGCAAATAACCTGCTCAAAAGCTTTGTTGCTGTGAAGTCAATGTTCCAAATGTTTGTTCAGGTACAGCCTTGTCCGGTAAGAACAGGTCTACAGCTGACTCCCGTGCAGGGACAATCCCAGCATCCAAGACAAGCTGCTCAATGGGTACACTGATTTTTTTACCTATGCTTTCCTTTTATTTCTTGGCTCAAAATCTGGTTCTGAGACCCTGCCTTGCAAGCAAATTAAATTGATCCCACATGCAAACTCCTGTGCAAAATTAAGGCCCCACATTTTTTATTCTGAGTATCCCTTTGAGAGTTCATACCAGCACAACTGGCACACAAAATGGATTCATCGGGGCTGTCAGCATCCAGCAACTGTCAATAGAAAATCAATCTTTAGGGCAGTAGACCATTAAGAAAGAGGAGAATGTAAAGTGTTATTAGCTTAGATGTGTAACGTGATTATATGGAAGTCTCAATGGCAATTACTGTGAATATTTATCTGCTTTCCATAGTGCTCTGTCAAATACGAATCGAAGGAATGGTACAATCCCATTACACTAAAAGATAAATGCCTCAAAGTAAAACAGGTTGAGCAACTAACGCACTCACTGCCATATCGATTTGTATGTTCACAGTGTATGCACAGTCACTGATCTCGGCAGCTGTTAAAGGTTTGCTTAAATCTATATGACATTCATGTGTATTTAAGCATCCTGATTTACTGTCTGGTCCTTTAGTGAAATTCTCTCTGCAAATACCCAGTTTAGTAGAGAAGAATGAGGACAGGACAGAAGAATTCCCAAGTCAAGGACGTAAATGGGTGACAAAGACAATGGAATGCTTCTTACAGAGAACACATAGCAGTGATGCCTGGCTTGTGATTATGCTTAAATTTGGAAGTATTTGACAGGCTGAGAGCCTGTATTTTTCAGAGTTGAAGACATAGGAGAGAACCTGGTACACAAATATGAAATGGTGGCAGTGAATCAGCTGGCTAAAAAAAAGGAAAACAAAAAAAGCCACTCTATCCTCAGATTGTCTCCTGAGGTCTTTAGCCTAGATCTTGTTACAGTTCAAATAGAAACTAGATGAACCCTTCAGACTGGTTTGTTGCCCTGTCCTTTAGCAACTCAGCATAATATCCCATCTTCCAAAATGCACAAACACCCTTACCACCAGTAGCCAGATGTTACAATAGTTTCCAGTTTCCTGATAGCTCAAAAGGTTCTTAGCCCTTTGTTCACCTATTAAGGTCTAAACTACAGCTCTTGTGTGCACAAATTTATTGCAGTTCACTAAACGTAACAACCTTCCAGTAAGTGAAATCTTCTGGCACACTTCCTTGTCCTGGATGTGATTTCTCAGTATTGAAGTAAGTGAAAAGGAGGTTTGCAAAAACAAAGACACAGGTCCCTACTACTGGGCAGGAATTGCTTTGAGGAGAAGCCTTTTCTTGAATCTGGTGTAAAACCATTTGCAGCAGCAATGAAGACGTATCATTGATTTTAAAAAAAAAAAAAAAAGTTACATCTTTTTTGCTTCTGAGAAGTATTTACTTCTAACCATAAACTCACTAGCTTCTATCATGGAAAATGCATAATGTGACTTTTAATTAACTCTTGTCCTTCACTAATTTTACTAGAAAAAACAGAAAAAACCCAACCAAACCAAAAAAAAACACACACCCACCCAACCAAAACCCCCAAACAAACAAAAAAAACCCCCAAACTTCAACAATTGCTCCTGGAGACTTTGCCATTTCTGATCTGTATTCCTCTTATTTCCATAAAGCTATGGATGCTATTTATCTCTTGAAGTACAACACTGGTAGTCTGAATCCAAAGCTACATTCCGTCACTTGTGGGACAGTGTCGAAGCTTTCTCCTGTGTTATTTTGCTGCATTCAGCTCTGGCAGTAGGTGTCAGCAGAAGCTAACCAAGTGAACCTTCCTCCTGAGCCCAGGAACTGCCACGCTGCACGGATGATAGATCGGTGCTATAAAGCACGACTACTTTGTCACTCTGTTGCCTTTTATCTGACTGATCAAATAAAGAAAAACAGAGGGTCCAACTGCTGAATATCCTAGATAATCGTACACTACTGAGCAAATACGACAAGCTTTGGCTTACACACAAAGATTTCATCAGCATAGCAAGCATGGTAGGGTAGTTCACAAGACACATATTGATACAGAAGAACGTTATGTCCTGAAGAATGATGGGAAACCGTGATTTGCTCGTTGAGAACATGAGTGCCTGTTCTGAGGTCCAGAACTCATCAGGAGATCTGCTCAAATAACCACAACAAGATGGGGGAGAAGAGAAAGCAGAGGCAAGGTCCCACTGTGGTATGACTTTACTATAGAGCACTGCATAAGGAAGATTCAGGGGATATAATTCTAAGGGGAGGATTTAAAAAAAAAAAAAAAATCATACTAAGGTCCTTCATTACCATAGAGTTCACTACTGAAATTAACAGATTTGCTGTTACCAGATTACGAGATATCTGCTGGTAAATGGGTACAGTGGGAGAAAGTTGGCTAACAGCTAGAAAGTTTGAGAGAGATTCTGTTCACATAGAAGATGTAAGACATGCTATAGGGAAGGCTTTCTGGATTTGAATGTGAGCAAACCTAGCTGAGTGAACAAAAGTAGCAAACAAGCTGCACAACTGTTCATGAAATTACAAGAGAGATAAAAAAGACAATGGACTTTAATAAAACATCTTTGAAATGCTCCACATTGCTAGATAAGATTTCATGGGAAGAAAGTAAAAATCAGAAATAATTCTGAAAAAATCAGAGGTTACGTGTGTCCAAACCATCCTGATCCAAGGAATAGTAAAGTGCAGGAAAATCTACTTGGTTAAACAATGACATTGACCCCAAAACTCAAAGAGAACCATACCAAAAAAAACCCCAAACCTAAATCAAATTACCAAACAGAAAGCAATACGGTCTAAAAGATCTAATGATGCCAAAGCAGAAAGTAAGACACAATTAAGGGGATATAAAGGGGGCATTCTGCAAACGCATTATTACTCTGAGGAATGGTTGACAATGCCAGCCCAGCATGGTAACCTATTTTCTCTCAGTGACAGCAGGCCACATACATGAGAAGAAGTGATAGTTGTCTTATCTTGACATTCATGAGTTTTGGTATCCTCTCACATTACACCTTGCAACCAAGCTAGCAGAAAATGCATCGATCAGATACTGCTGTGCTAGATAGAAAAGCTGTGATTATAGCATACTTATGTAACCACGGCATATGCAGAGCAGCTGGTCACTACCAAACTGTAAAAGCATATAAAAATGAGGTTATGCAGGCATCTGTCCTCAGTCTGTTCATTAATTACATGCAAGATTATACTTATTAAGCTTGTGGGAAACACTAAGCTGGAAAGTGTTGCAAGCACTTGGAGGGAGAAATGTATAGTTCAAAATTCTCTTGGCAAGCTTGTGAAATAAATAGGATTAGAAATCAGCATATATAGTACTTTATTTCCATTTATAATCACAAGATAAGGGAGTAAATTTATTGGAAACATTCTTCAGAAAGCATCAGGGCATACAGTGAATCACAAATTGATTGTGAGTCAGCCATGTCATATTGTTATGAAAAAGCAAAGCCTTTTAAAGGATTCAGAGCATGAGTATCACAGGTAGGACAAAACAATCGACATGGCAACTTGCAGAAAGCACAGTGTGTGTTGGTACCTCATTTCAAGAAGCATGTGAATCAACAGGGAAAAGTCCAAGCTAGATGAACAAAAAATAATCATGGTATAGGGGGAAAAAAAAAAAAAAGACATGAGAGAAAGACTGGATGTCCTCATCCAAGCATGCAAGAGCTAGGTGACTGAGGCTGGTATCACACACAGACTGGAAGTAAGAGTCAAGCTATCAGTAAAGAAAGATGATAAAAAAGTAGAGGATATGAGAAAAAATATGTCAGAGATTATATTGTTTCATGATAAATAATCTGCTCTACTCCCAACCCTTTTTCTGTCTATTTGTGTCTATGACTGCTAAGTCGACCCCTCTGGTAGTTAAGTTTTGTTCACCTCCTGCTTACACCATGAGCAGCCAGCCCAGCGCTCAAGGTGAACTGTGAAATTTGGGGGAATGTTCCTGACGAAGACAAACAAAAACATGCTGACTATGTTGAAAACTAGAAAAAAGCAAAATGAGAATTTGAGAAACAGAGACTGAGAGCTTACCTTCTTGTATGTGGGTTAGCAGAGCTGAGAATTTCAGCTAGTTTTATAATAACCTACAGACCAAAGAATAGTATTATTCCCAATGCAGCTCTTCCAAAGCACTTCACTGGCTCTCTGGTGTGTTTCCTTCCATGAAGGAAAAATGAATTAAAGTATTGAGGGACCAAAGAGATTCAGTGAATCAATGGGGTAGTGGAGGGGGGGGAAAGAGATGGGACCTCTGGTATGGGGAGACAACATAAGCAGCCTCTGTCAGGGTGGGAAACTCCAGCTCCGCTGGGAATCCCAGCAATCCCTCTTCCTTGTTGCACAATACCAGACCCCTGGAAGAAGGCCTCAGGCAGGTATTTTCACTACAATTGTCTGAATAAGATGGAGAAGAAACTAGGATATGTAACTGCACCCAAAACTTTGCCTTTCAAGTCCAGCTGCAGGAGCGACAGTGGATAGTTTCCCCAAATAACTCTTCAGGAACAGATATAATCTGAAAATATTCTGAAGTGGCATTTTTACCACTGGTTTAACATTGGTTTAGGTTTATCTAATCCCTACTTTAAATATTATGCCTTAGTTGCTTCCTAGGACTCCAGACACTTTCCAAATAGTCTTTTTGTGAGCAGCTATCTCCTATCGTGTGTACAAAAGGATTTCTTGTTAACTTCCAGCACTTCCCACCAGCAAAGAAGCTACCTCAGATGCAGATAGCTACCGTTGTTTGAAACATGCTCTACTGAGAGCAGATCCACATACCAGTTGGTTAGCACATCTAGGACACTCACTCTATTCTTCATGCTGGAGCTCTGCAAGAATAGATCACAAAATAGATACTTCTAGAATGGAGTTACAGCACATTACAGACCCCAGGGTTTAGTAAACACGGATATGTCTCCTTCAGTTGCCCAGTTCAGTTATCCTTTTGTTGCACATCCATTCCATTTCACTATGCTTATTTATGTGTTCAAGTTTATAAAAAAAAAAGATTAGTAACTTCAGGTCTTTCCCAGTTTACCCTACCAAAGAGATTTCATTGGTTTCCTTAATCTGGTTTCATCTGTATTGTGTTACAATGCAGAAAAGTTCATAGAACAGAAGACGGTTGTAGTGAGTTGACCCTGGCTGGATACCAGGTGCCCACCAAAGCTGCTCTATCACTTCCCCTCCTTAACTGGACAGGGGAGAGAAAATACAACAAAAGGCTCGCTGATCGAGATAAGGGCAGGGAGACCACTCAGCAATTACTATCACAGGCAAACCAGACTCAGCTTGGGGAAATCAGTTGAATTTATTATCAGCCAAATCAGAGTAGGATAATGAGAAATAAAAACTAAATCTTAAAACACCTTGCCCACAACCCTCCCTTCTTCCCAGGCTCAACTTCACTCCTGATTTTCTCTACCTCCTTCCCACCAGCAGCGCAGGGGGCTGGGCAATGGGGATTGCAGTCAGTTCATCCCATGTTGTCTCTGCCGCTCCTTCCTCCTCAGGGGGAGGACTCCTCACACTCTTCCCCTGCTCCAGCTTAGGGTCCCTCCCACGGGAGACAGTCCTCCATGAACTTCTCTAATATGAGTCCTTCCCGTGGGCTACAGTTCTTCACAAACAGCTCCAGCGTGGACCCCTTCCACAGGTTGCAGTCCAGAAGCAGACTNGTAAAGGTGAGAAAGCAGAACAACAAAACTGAAGGAAAACAAAAACATTATTTTAAGTTGTACTCTCACTATCAGCAGGGCTGAAAAGAGTGCCTGTGTTAATGAAGACTGAGCATGAAGTAACAACACTTCCAATTTACACATATATAAAAAAGACTTCAAATATATAAACTTTATTAACCCCTCCACTTCACTTAGAAATGGGTAACTTAGCTTCCTTACAGCCTTCTACTCTTGCCCGCTCAGATGACTCATTCTCTTCTTTTAAAGATTTACACCCCAACTCCTATATTATGACAAATAAGAACATCTCCATGAGTTTGTGGTAGGTTTTGAGATTTTGTTTCTGAGAAAGCTGTTGCCTCATTTTTTGTACTTCCTGATAACTCATGGGAAACATCTGCGGCAGGGACTTTCTTGTTCCCCAAAACTGCAACCACAGCTGGAATGAAAATTAAAAGAGAGAAGAAACAAAAACACCACTTCATTAAATAAATTTATTTTCTAAGTGGGATGCTTTCTTACACTGAAACTTTGGTAAGTTAATTCCATTTCAACTTCTTGGTGACTTTCATTGTTATATCACATGATGTATTTTTCCCTATACCACTAAGATGTAATCCCAATTCCCTTTTATAAAACTATCTTAAGAAGGAAAAGTACACTTAGGGGTTTACTTAGGGCCTCTAACCTATCATCTGCTTAATTATTACATGTTGCAGTGAGTAAGGTTTCTATACGGCCTCTCACATTTTCTCTGCTGTATCCTTTGGGTTTCCGTTTGGAGGTACCTAGATATAATAATTATGTAGCACCCTTGTAATACATGCCATACTGCCTTTTTTTCTTGCATCTTTTTATGGAGAAACAGCTTCCTGGCTGGATGTTTGAGAATTGTTATTTAATATACTAAAGATAAATAGTTTTATTATTTTTCAAGATGTTTATTACAGATTTAAAGAATATACTGTCTTCTGTTATTTTAGTTAATTCTGCTTGCAGAGGTTGACTGTTAGATGCTGTAGCCAATGTGACTGGTGTTCCATATGACAAATAGTTCATAGCAGCAGGGATCCTGAATGCAAAAAATGGACTCTGCTTTGTATGCAAAAATTACACAGGCTTGTAGTGTGAATGGATGAACCTTAGCATGTATCCAGTAACAAAAGCTGAAGGGCAGTGAATGTTCTGGTCTAATTAACCTTGAACTTTACAGAGAACATACTTAAATGTTTAACAGTAGCATAACATGCCACAGCAGTTGAGTAAGACGATATGACAAAAGAGTAACAAATTTACTTTTTGGAAGGAGGGAGAGAAAATGAAGTGTGTTTACTAGCTACCTAGATGGAGGATCCCATGCTTAATTGCTTACCTCTCACTGTTTCAGGAAAAGAACTGTACTTACTGTATTGAAAGCTGCTCCTAGGTGGGGGCTAAGTAACAGTGCTTACATGTCCTGAAGTATCACCCACAAACTTGGCAATACTTTCTTCCTACTCAATTCACCGATATTCACCTTGTTCCAGGATAAGACTGCTAATGACCATTATTTAATAACGACTAAGACTTGGAAACATGTCTCTGTTTGCACTCTGGATGTGGGCACCTCACCTGAATACCCATCTGTGGTAGACTCCGATTCTGCAGAATCTCATCTAGATTTACTCATGACACTGACGAGTATGAGACTCCAAGTATCCAATGGTGTAGGAAATATAGCCAAGTGAAACAAACTTAAAATGGTGGCTATGAGAAGGGTGACCTCCACTCTTCTCTACCTGTTCTGATTTGGGTGTTGATAAGAAAGTCTAATGGCAACGCTTCAGAGAAGATGATTCTTCCTTGGAGGCACAATGGGAGTTAGAGAGGAATCCCCAGATGTGATTTGGCAACCAAGTTCCAGGAGCTCAATGAAGCACTTCAGTTTGTTTTTATTTAACATTTGTGTTGACCTTTCATCTTAATTGCCGTAGTCCATGTTTCAAATGTTCAATAAAACATGTAAGTTTTATACTACCTTACTGGAGAAAAGTAAATTCAATACCTACACCTTGTAAAGCTCTACGCTTATTAGAAATATGAATAGTTAGCTAGCCCCCTGAAGGCAAACTTTATCATTCCTTCAGGAACTTGCTCTGCAAAAATGGGAATTTATGTGCCTAAAGATAGGAACCTCTTCACGAACATGGATTTAGTGGCAGATGAATGCCATGTCACAACAAGCCTTTCTCATGAGACGTAATCATTGATTTATTTCCTTGCTAGGATGTGGTTGTGGGGGATCTAACTAGCCTGAGCGTGTACTGTCAGGTCTGCTGAACAGACAATCCTAGGTGAAAGATCACCTTGTATAACTTTCTGCTCTCTACTTTAAAACTTTCTTAACTTCTTTTATTCCACTTGTCCTTAGTCTATCTCTATTTCTTTTCTCCCTACTTTGGCTCATAGCCTATAGTGCTAGAAAGCTCACTACCAGCCTGCATCAGCTAACAACCCTTTGTCTTTGCAATTTTCCCTTCTAAAGTTCAGTCTGTGCTGTTACGCAGATTCTTGATGTGGGAGGAGGCAGAAGTAGGATGTGTGCAGGCAGAGTTGCTATGGGGAAAGAAGTGCAAAGGGAAGAAAGGTGGAGACATGCAAATAGGTGAAGCGACGAAAATGAAAGAAGATATAGCAAGAAGACAGAAGTAATGGTGACTTTGTTTGGTCTCTCACAATAAGGAGGAGAATGCATCACCTCCACAACTACTCACGTTACTGCAGAGAGGGTTTAATCTGACCTCAGTCTGTGCACCAGACTGCTGGTGTTGATAGGAGTTTTGTTATGCTTTAAAAGCAGTATGTCATCATCATCTGTTTTTTCCCCATTTTCTCCTTCTGTGTTGCTGGTGCTTCTAGGTGAGCTATTCAGACATTGACCTGTGTGTAGTTAAACAGATCAACCTGTCTGCAAGGATATGTGTAAGAAAAGAAAACAAACGACGGAGCAAACAGATGACGGAACAAATGAGGCACATCTATTAGCTTTGTTTGTTCAGCAGCAGGACTGAGACCAACCTTTTAAAGATTTTCTAAGTTTAGTGCTTCCTATTACGGATGATGTAGCATTAGGGACCTTGAGTGTGTACTTATGTCCTCACAGCAGAATACCAGAGCAAGAGGAAAACATGCTGTTCTTACAGGGCAATTACAATGGAAAAAAAGAAAAGGCTGACTGTAGTGGCAAGTAATTTATCTCTTTGTTCCTTTTTTTTTTTTTTTTTAAGAGGATTTCACCTTGAAATTTGCTTATATTGAAGGGGGAGTGGTTAAGATTCTCACTGATATTTAGGGCTTGTGCTGTGGCTGTACAGGAGTGCGATAGCCTGAGCAGCCACAGAAGAGTCCCGGGTACAGAGAAGTGAACTTGGAAAGAGTGTGAATTTGCAGTCGCCCAGGGGCTCTGCCACCACAGCAATGACAAGGAGGGGCCAGGGCTGTGTCTGCAGGTTGTGCTCTAGACTGGAAACTTTTTCCCAGGCTGTCAGCAAGCCAACCCATCACTTGCAGGAGGACCATGTCTTTCTCTAGCCACCTAGTTTGAGTCAAACTGCATGTAAAGCAGGAAAAATTGATTCTAGCAGGTCAAAGAAAGATTTGTAGTGTTCTTACACATAGGCAAAAAAAAGGTCTAGAAGAGACTTCCAGTGGTTCAGCCTCCTCAACTGATAGAAGCTAATGTTTATGGCTGTCCTTTTGTTTTTCTTCCTACTAGCTCTGTGTTCTTTTTAAGTGGCAGAAAAACTCTAGAAAGAGTTGCATATTATTGTTAGATAACTGAAGTGGATTTCCCTTAAAATGGATGCTTTTTACAATTTTTAATTTCAAACAAGGAACAAACAATACAAGAATACCTTATATTAGAGCTCTGAAGTAGAAATCCTGGTGCCAGTATGGGATGAGCACCAACAAAACTAGGTACTTTATCCACTCTTTAAGAAGTACAAGAACGTTGTGATGATACATCAGGTTATAGGCTACTTTGGGGTTGAATAGCCCTTTCCTTTTTCATAGAATCATAGAATTATTAAGGTTGGAAAAGACCTCTGAGATCATCTAGTCCAACCATCAACCCAAAACACCATGTCTACTAAACCATGTCCTGGAGTGTCACATCCACACGTTTTTTGAACACCTCCAGGGGTGGTGACTCAATCGCCTCCCTGGGCAGCCTGTTCCAATGCNCCCCTGGCTCAGAGCCCCATCCAACCTTACCTTGAATGCCTCTAGGGATGGGGCATATACCACCTCTCTGGACAACCTGTTCCAGTTCCGCCCAACCACCTTCATTGTAAAAAATTTATTCCTTATATCTAGTCTAAATCTACTGTCTTTTAGTTTAAAATCATTACCCTTTGTCCTATTGCAACAGGCCCTGCTAAAAAGTTTGTCCCCATCTTTCTTATAAGCCCCCTTAAGTATTAGAAGGCCGCAATAAGGTCTCCCCACAACCTTCTCTTCTCTGGGCTGAACAACCTCAACTCTCTAAGCCTTTCTTCATAGAAGAGGTGTTTCAGCCCTCTCATCATTTTTGTGGCCCTCCTCTGGACCCACTCCAACAGGTCCATGTCTTTCCTGTGCTGAGGGCTCCAGAGCTGGACACAGTACTCCAGGTGGTGTCTCACCAGAGTGGAGTAGAGGGGCAAAATCACCTCCCTCGACCTGCTGGCCACGCTTCTTTTGATGCCACCCAGGATATGGTTGGCTTTCTGGGCTGCGAGCACACATTGCCAGCTCATGTCCAGCTTTTCATTCACCAGTACCACAAGTCCTTCTCCACAGGGCTGCTCTCAATCCCTTTATGGCCCAGCCTGTATTGATACCAGGGCTTACTCTGACCCAGGTGCAGGACCTTGCATTTGGCCTTGTTGAACCTCATGAGGTTCACATGGATCCACCTCTCAAGCTTGTCCAGGTCCCTCTGGATGGCATCCTGTCCCTCAGGCGTGTCAACGACAACACTCAGCTTGTTGTCGTCCGCAGACTTGCTGAGGGTGCACTCGATCCCACTGTCGATGTCATTAATGAAGATATTAAACAGTACTGGTCCTAGTATGGACTGCTGGGGACGTCAGTTGTCACTGACCTCCACCTGGACCATTACCTCCAGCTTGACCATTACCCTTTGGATGCGACCATCCAACCAGTTCCTCATCCACTGAACAGTCCACCCATCAAATCCCTATCCAATTTAGAGAGAAGGATGTTGTGGGGGACCATGTCAAAGACCTTACGGAAGTCCAGATAGACGACATCTGTTGCTCTTCCCTTGTCCATTGATGTAGTCACTCCATCACAGAAGGCTATTAGGTTGGTCAGGAAGGACTTGCCCTTGGTGAAGCCACGCTTCTTGGCTGTCTTGAACCACCTCCCTACCCTCCATGTGCCTTAGCATAGCTTCTAGGAGGATTTGTTCCACAACCTTCCCAGGCACAGAGGTGAGGCTGACAGGTCAGTGGTTCCCATGATGTTTAAATGTACTTCAGCTCTCTATGATAAATGATCTAAATAATCTGGCAATTTTCCATGTTTTTATTTTGGACTATCAGCACAGTTTTAAAGAAGACTAAAAATGTGTTAGCAAAATCCTTAAATGAATAGAGTAAAGGAGGAAGCTTGCATGAAGTCATACCATCTTGGCAAAAACTGCTTATTCCTACCCTTCCTCAAAGATGTGGCTTTTTGCTGTACCTTTTCATCTCACTCCTTTGCTTAATTAGAAGCAGGGAAGGAAGGAACTATCCAAACTGTATTGGAGGGACATTGCAACGTAGGAATCACTCTTTTAAGATATGCTAGGACATCAGATTAACTATACCAGACCATCAGATTGAGCTCTTTGTCTAGGATTCACTTTTGCCCATACCATAGTCTCTGTTTTCTTCCTTGCATCTCAGGATGCAAGAGCTGTTGCCTTTCTCAGTAGCCTCTTGCCGTCCTCTTTTTGCCACTCAAAAATTTCACCTGTGCCCTGTCTGTGCTTCGAACAACCTCCCTCATCTCACGTCCCGCCTCTGAGGCCTTCCTGAAATTCACCTTGGTTCGTGAAGCCTCCAAGCTGATACCACCTTCGTAGGCGTGCCATGTGGGAACCTCAGCTGGCCGTACTCGGAACCACAAATCTGATACACAGAAGTGTTTTGAGGCCGGATTGCACAAATTAGAAGAGTGGGGTGGGTTTTTCTG
The DNA here is from genome assembly GCA_013400535.1 of Scopus umbretta. NCBI lineage: Eukaryota > Metazoa > Chordata > Aves > Pelecaniformes > Scopidae > Scopus > Scopus umbretta. Next base: position 16,137 of record VZTL01022220.1, read on the forward strand.
TGCTGCATCCTGTGGCATTATGTGGAGAAGAAAGCGTGGCAAGAAGTACAGAAGCAGCAGCCAGAAAAGAGACAACAGATGTTGCTTGAGACAGACCCGGTAACTCTATTTTTACCACATCATGCCATGAGAAATGAGGACTGAAAGTGTCTGTTGAAGAAAAAAGGCAAAATAATGCCTCGAAGACAGGAGAGGGAGGATGCTTCTGCACCCTAGATAACGCCTCCCATGCCTCTCTCCTCCACCCAGCCCGATTAATTCGAAATGAATTAATGAATTGCTGGCCAGGTGAATGAAATACCGGCATCGAAACATCCACCTCCGTTTTCTGTGCCAGGGCGACTATGTCGGCTACGTGGATTTAGCTGACGAGGAATAGCTCGCCGCATGGCAGGCGCTGCCACCCCCTCGCAACCCGCTCCCCAGGCGCAGCCCGCTTTGTGCTGGAGGTGAGGCAGACCTCGCCGCCCTGGATTACCCGCCGGTTTAACCGGAGGAGGAGCGGGCCTCGAATCCCCTACCCCAGTGCTGGCCGGGCTCTGCAGGCGGCAGCCGCGGCTCTCTCTGCCCGTCCGGCTCCCCCGGGCAGCTGCAGCCCCGGGGCCCTCGGCGGGAGCGGGCCGGGGCCAGGC
>VZTL01022221.1:0-13871 GCA_013400535.1 Scopus umbretta
TGCCAACTGTATGAGGTTTAACGCAGCCGAGTGCCGGGTTCTGCACTTGGGTCACAACAACCCCATGCAACGCTACAGGCTTGGGGAAGAGGGGGTGGAAGCATCCTGGCTTGTATCAGGAATAGTGTGGCCAGCAGGACTAGGGAAGTGATCGTGCCCCTGTACTTGGCACTGGTGAGGCCGCACCTCGAATACTGTGTTCAGTTTTTGGCCTCTCACTATAAGAAGGACGTTGAGGTGCTGGAGCGTGTCCAGAGAAGAGCAACAAAGCTGGTGAAGGGCCTGGAGAACAAGCCTTATGAGGAGCAGCTGAGGGAACTGGGGTTGTTTAGTCTGGAGAAGAGGATGCTGAGGGGAGACCTTAATGCTCTTTACAACTTCCTGAAAGGAGGGTGTGGTGAGGAGGGTGCTGGCCTCTTTATCCAAGCAACCAGAGATAGGACAAGGGGTAATGGCCTCAAATTGCACCAGGAGAGGTTTAGATTAGATATTAGGAAAAATTTCTTTCCTGAAAGAGTGGTGAGGCATTGGAACAGGCTGCCCAGGGAGGTGGTGGAGTCTCCATCCCTGGAGGGGTTCAAAAAACGTGTGGATGTGACACTCCAGGACATGGTTTAGTAGGCATATATTTTTGGGTTGATGGTTGGACTAGATGATCTCAGAGGTCTTTTCCAAACTTAACAATTCTATGATTCTACGATTCTATTAGTGTCCCAAGACTGAGGGCCTTCTCTTCAGTGAGCACAAAAATGTAGAAGGAAAAATGGAGGAACTAGAGATAAAGCTGAATTCAATAGACAAGCGTAAAGAGATCCTTACTCAAAGGAGGGGTTATATGCTAATAACCCCTTGATTTTTACATTTCACCTTTCAGCTAACAGTGGTAGGGTTTTCTTCTTAAAATTAATTTGTGCATGACTCCAAGCATCCATAAAACTAAATAGAACCTTAATATCCCCTAAACTAAAGAAAAAAACAAAACAAGAACAACTCTATGTGTCTTGCAAGGTGAAAAAAAAACAAAACTGAGTGTTTATTGTCTTTTTTAAATGTAGTTACATGCAAGTAAGGTTTTACTTTTCAATAACACATCCATGCTGCGTATGTAAGGAACAACTATCACAGAAAAGGCAACCCATTATTTTCATATCTCATACAACACATTTGCTATGAAATTTCTGGCAACAAATGCCAACAGTAGGTAGGCAAAATAACCTTCTACTACCAAACACAATTTAAACAAGTAAACTGAGCACTTCTGGCTATCCACACTACAGCCAAATTGGACTAGGCTATTTAATACATGACTACTAGGATAGCAATAGCCATAAAACTGGCGTCATTTCTTCAGTCCTACATTTAACTGCTCAGTGCAACAAGTTTCAAGTGCTGAAAGCAAGAGATTTTTTACTAAGGTTAAACTGCCTTTTTGCTTGAGAAATTTGTAAAAAAAAAATATTTACCAGCTTCACCAGTTCAATACAACTCAAACCAAAAAATCTTACAGCACAGTCAAATACTGATGACATCACTTGTCCTTCAGAAAAAAAATAGTTACAAGTTCATATCGATCTATGTGTGTGCATCAACTGAAACACTCTGCAAGAAGAGACACTTAAATAATTTTAGCCATCCTAGCATTTGGATAAATGATTTGCAAGTCATTCAAGAGACAGAGGGATACGAGTATAGCGTTATGGATAACAGAATTTAGATTAAGCCATCTGCATGCTACATATATCATAGATTACATACAATCATAGGTTGTTATTTAGAATCAATATACAATAAACAATCACTCTCACGAAACCTAAATAAACAAAAAGAAATCATGGCCAGCACACCAGATTCCCAAAGCACCAAAAGCCAAAGAAGCAGGGCATATAAAGACTGGATAGAGAAAATGAGGCTAAACTGTTTACTTAGTAACTACGAAGTGAATGTGCTACTGTTTTCTGAACATCCAATGGAGAGGCTACAGTGCAGAGCGCTAATTCCCATTTCTCACCAAAACAGACAGGAATGCACACTGGATAATTTGTTCCTACTGATGATATCATTCTGTTAAGATTACTGTTTTTAATAAAGAGCAAGTTTCAGTCTTCTCTCACTTTCTCTCATGAACAAGATCAGATCAGCCTCTCAGTGACCTACTTTATGAGTCATAGTCCTCACTATTTATGATTCAGAAAAACGTCTTCTCTGACAGTATTTCCCAGACTACTGTGGGTTCATTCCAAGAACCAATTTCATCTTCATTGGTTTCCTACAGGAAACCAGACCAACTTCCTATTATTTTATTTTCCTTCATTTCAGCATGGCTCACAAACTAACTGGAAGTGAGAGTGATAGAAAACTTTATTCTGCATAAACACAAGCCAACATAAACACTACTAAAAAATACTGAAGACGTCACTGGTTCAAAGTCACCAGAATGTGAAGCAAGCTAAGATTAGAGTTCTTTTCCCTCCTTCCCCAAACATGATGCACACAGGCAAAAACAGTAAGTTTACATAACCAAAGTTTGATGTTAAGACCTGTTCAGGTCTCTGGTGAAGATATTCACCCCTAACAGGTGGCCAAGTTCTACTCCCTCTTCTAACACTGGGAATTGTTTTAAAATGGTAAGCACTGCTGGACCTGGACTGCTTTTAAGTCCTATTGATACCATAGTCAAGTCCCCCAATCACCTCATTTGACGGACTTGGAGTGCCTAGGTTCTCTCCTCAACTGCGACAACAAAAGTACTACTGGAGGTGCTAAGAAGCATAGTAAGCACACCCTGAAGAAGTCCACCTAGACTTCCAGCAGGACTTGTAACATTGCCTAAGTAGTGGCCTGCTGCATTCAGGCTAGCTTCTAAGAGAGCCATTTTGATGTCTCCTCATTGTGCTCCAAGGCACATTAGATCTCCAAAAGCCAAGACTCTGTGCTAGATCTGCATTGGCTCCAAATGTTCATGCAGTGAGATACTTGAGGAATAAACTTTCCAGAGCCCATGGCAGTGTCATGCAAAAACCTATAGCAGCATCACCACCATCCACCCTTCGTGCCCTCCCAGTGCTGTGATTTGAGGTGTTGGCAGCTGCAGCAGCCACATGGAGATAGTATGGGACTCGAATGCTAGTACCATGCTAACACCACCTAAGGGACACAAGTAATTTCCATGGAGATTGTCATCCAATGCACTAGTTCAAGAAAAGAAATGCTGGAACATCTAACTGTGGACTGCAAACACCCAGCAAGGTTTGCTGGCTCAGGTTTCACTCTGCAAAGCAGCAGTTAAATTGCCTTCTGGACCAAAGCTGCCCTTGGACTCACATAGCCTTGTTCTTATACTGCTATATGTAAGCTAATAAACCCAACCAGACTCATATTGAGGATGGCACAAACTGAATATTTCAATCATGCAAGCATTTTAAAAGCAAAATTATTCTCATTTCATCTCTATATTCTGCTGTTTGTCTTGTCAGTAGCTACAGTCTTTCAACACATTTCCTCTTGCTGGGTTTCAAAGCTTAGAGAGTGATAGGAACAACACATTACTTTTTGTAGGAAGGCTGACTTACAAAACTAAAGCCAAAATTATTTTCATGAGGCTTAAATGCTCCTTTAGCAGTCACCTCAAGAGAGGTCAGGGAATATTACCACTTAAGAATACTTTCATACTGCATACAATAAGGACAGGACATATGACTGACACACACAATATATTTTAATGACAATTTGCTACCTGGCCATCAGTTTCAGTTTGTAAACATGAAGTGAAGTATGAATGAGGTTTTTGCAAGTAGAGGTCACCTGTTAGTAAACAGCTTTTCCATGATACAGCAATGTAGCTTAACATATGCAAAATGCAAATTAAAGTTATCCTCTCTCCTATTAGTTTTCCTTCCTTACGATGGAGCAGCGCTTGCCAGGGTCAAGTTACTCATCTTCAACAAGTCCTTTTTGTTTCAGTTTCTGTAACTTTATTTTTCCAACCAAAACCCCAGAAATTATGTTATAATACTGCAAGTAGTGGCAAAGCTCTTTTTTCTATTTGTAGATCAATCTTTCAAAGAATACCACCTGCGTGAAAACTGGTATAGGTGAAGTCTTTCTAGAAGTGACACACTCAGATACTCATATTGCTTTTAATGCCAATGGAATAATGTGATTCAAAGAGCTGTTTGGCCTAGCAACACTGCATAACTTCTCCACTAGGACTAATCAGCAGCACACTCTACAGCAAAAGTGTTTCACATGGTGGAAAAATCAGATTTTTAAACCTGTGGATTTTATTGATAATGAGAATTTAACCTCACTTATTCTGACATCTTAATATATATTTATTAGCAAGATTCATGCAGTAATTCAGCACTGCAGCAAACACAACTATCTTGACTGAAGGCAGTGTTTACCTGTCAAAGTTAGCAGTTATTAAAATGGCTATAAATGCTGCAGCCTAAAATAATCAAAGCAGTATACCAACAACACAACACATTCGTATTTCTCAGTGGTAGAAGCTACTCACCTTGACATGGCTCTGAGCTCCCAGGTTGTATATCTCAGTGGGCTTGACTTCATTAATGATCTTCACCAGGCAGGTGCTGTCCGTGAGATCACCATAATGCAGCTTCATGTCTTCAGAGTTTAAGAACACACAGTTAATACACTTTAGTCCCAGAACAATATGCCATTCTTGGTCCAAATCCTATTCCAGGTTTAAAATCCAACATTTATTGGAAGAAGTTAAGAGATCACTGGCTGAACAAGGTTTTGCTTGGGTTTTTTTCCCTGCTTTAAGCACAAAATACATTTCCCTGCAGGAGTAATGAATAATGTTTCAGATTTTCTTTTCAAAAATCTGATTTACCTAGCAACACTTATATCATTGTTTAATAGTTTACACTTCATTAACCCAGGCTGTATAAATTAGATCAGTGTCATATACAGAATTTCAGCCACAAAAAAGCAGCATTATTTTACTTTAGGCTTCCAATCTTTTACTTAAAAAGGTTTTTAATAACTTCTTAAGCATGCATCAATAGCATTCTCTTTCTTCCCCAAATGTTGCACTTACTTAAGTTCCTCACTGCAAATAATTTCACAACACAACAAAAATGCCTAAGGTACTTAAAACATGAACATTTAGGTAACATTAAAGTACAACCCACTGCACTTATTACTATTGCTTTTCCATTTAAAAAATATAGATACACATTGGAAAGGAATTTCAGAGAACATTGTGCCTGTCAATGAAACATACTTCATGATATTACACACCAAAATCTCAAATGCAGTTAGATACCTCAGTCACACAGCTGTTATTTATCCTTTCCCAACTGAATTACTTTCTAATTTGTGTGTAAAAGAGTAGGTAAGAACATGAGACCAGCTTCTGTCAAAATTATAAGCAGGTTGCAATGGCTTATCAACTTGTCCTCCGTTTCAGAACCTGACCTGTCAATAAATTATTCCAGAATGAAATTCATTCTGATAAAACAGGTCTCATTTTTCCCTTATGAAAAAAATACCACCACACCACCACACTGCTATCCACATATCTATTTAATAAAAAGAAAAACCTTATTATAACTATTGATGAATTAGCTGTTTACATTTACTCGCCATATTTATATAGATTTTCATTTAATGTTTTTGACCTTAATAAATTTATGTTTACTTTGCCCTATCTCCAGGAAAAAGGAGAATTTCCTATTTCAGTACAGTTTAGTGGTCTGCCCATTCGACAAATGGTCACCACTTTTTTGGGGCTGTATCATCTACAGATATAATTAACTTGATTTTTTTTCTTATCCTTAGTCCTGAAACCAAGAAATACAATGTTTATTAGAAGACACTACCATATGAATCCACAGTACATTTTTTTAAAATGCTGTAGAGATATGTGACCTTTGTTTTTATTTATGTTCTGGGTTTTTTTAATCTCTTTTTTTTTTTTAACAGTTTAAGGCAGCAAGAAAGTAACAGAAGTAACAGATCACACAGTTCTCAGGTGTTCAGCTTTGCACATTTCTATTTAACAGGTATTTGAGGCTTTTCATGTTGATAAAGTGGTACAGCCAAGCAGGCCACAGTATATTCTTGAAATCTACTTTCACATCCACATTGCTTGAAAAAGACAGTTCTGAAGAGACTTCAAGACCAGTTGAAGCTGTGGTTAACAGGTAAGGGAATGGTATTTCAACATTTTTTAAAAGAAAGAGATAGCTGATTAAATATGAGGGCTGGCAAGCAGGTTATGACCCTTTTTGTGCAAACACATCATCCATGGTGTGGGCTGCCTTCATTCCTGCCACCAGTTCTATACAGGTAGTGTGGGAACAGCAGCACATTTCCACTTGCATGGAATGCACCTGTCTTGCTTCCCAAATGAAATCAAATACATGAAACCAGTTCTGTCTGTGGGCCACAGCATACACAAGATCCCAAATCGTTATAGGACAAAACTATTCAGGTATTAGTGTTAACCTGCAATCCTCAAAACTGTGGTGTCCGGACCACCTTAACAACTGCTGCATTTTTCTTGCATCACTAAACAGAGACCAAGAGCAAGCACCACCTAACCATCTCTGATGGCAGTTACCACCTTTTTTAGGAAACTCTGTGGGCTGGTGAGAGCAGGGAAGAACCCAAATGCACTACCTTTCCCATACCAGGAAAGAAAGCTTCCCCTAGGCAACAGGGGGCCCTCTTCTTCCTCTGCTTACCTTGGCTGGGAGTTAAACAAAACCTCCCTGCCAGCTGCGCCAGCCTTTCAGAGACGATGGAGCAGAGAACACTGTTAGAGGAGCCTCAGGGAGCCACAGCAGCTCTGTAGGAGCTTTAGGGTCTGAAAAAGCAACTGGTTTCTCTCCAGCCTAAGCAGCAGCTGAGCAGGAAAGAGGTGCCACGGCCAGGCTCCCTCTTCCTACACCAAAGACATCCAGTTCTGCCACCATCCCCAGGCCAGACAGCCGTCTCAGAGCTTCCCAGGGGAAGGTGGGCTGCCAGCTGGGCTGAGCCGAGCATCAGATATACCCTCCCACAATTACCTTAAATTTAAAGCTCTCAAAGTGGAATGCCAAATTTTAGTCTACCATCAACTCTTCAGAGCTTCTTGTCCAAATCGCTTTTCTGAAGGGGACCAGGGCATGAGGCTCTGTTCATTTTCTGACCCATGAAATAGAGGTCTTTTGAGAATAATAGGCTAAGTGGGAAGACTTACTAGAAATGGGGTTTATTTAGTGTGAAGATTTAAATACAGATCAAATGTCAAAACCTTTGGGTTTTAGTAACAGTATCCAATCTAAAAACCTCCTTAGCAAGCAATAGCTGGAGGGCTTGCTTCAGGAAACACCTTGTTTTCTTTCTTGTTCTCCCTACTTTTTTTTTTGTATAAAGAGGTTCACTGTCTATGAAGATCATCATCTTGCAACATGTAATAAATTCCTCATGGAAGAACACATAGGGCAAAGACAAAATTAGGGTTTGCTCACATCAACCACTATTGCTTCTTTGCTTCCTCCGGTACTGCCTGGAAACCCATTGTTTCCAAACAGTTTCCATGGAGCAGCCTTTCCTGAGATTCCAAGTCCAATTCCTCCTCCTCCTCCCATTCATATGGCTACATTCCTCAGTTAAAGGAAAATAAGATAAGGATAAGTGGGGAAAAACATTTAAGATCTGCTTTCTTTGTCCTTTCTTCCATCCCTTTCCTTAAATGTTTGTATACATATTTATCTCAACCTACATTGTCTTCTCAAATCACTTTTCATATTCACAAGATGGTCCCCACAATGCACAGGTTCCTGTTTGATTTCTTTTGCTTCATTTTACCTTGTGAGCCATGAATGTAAGTCATGGGAAACACAGTTTTTACATTTTCCTTGACGGAAGCACAGGTTTCAGTATTCTTCGTGAAGATATTTTATTCAGTTTTACCTCTCAATCAGATATTTTAAGGAGCAATGTACGGTAAATAGCAACTATTCACAGCAAATACCACTACAGTCACGTCAGAAATTCAATTTTTTTTTTTTAAATTACAAGCAAAGATCAAATGAAATCTAAAAGTTGCATTACATACTACAATTTGATAAAATTAGGCTCTGTTTAACCATGGTGGGGAGCAGACTTCAAAAGACATGAGATTTATTTACAGCATATTTGGTGTTCACAATACCTTAAATCAGACTATTTAGGACAGTCTCAGTCTGCACATCTCTACAAAGTATGCATAGTGTAGGGAACTATATTCTTGTTAAAATGCTCAACACTTCTGCTGAACTGCAGCCATCCAACATTTGAGCTTCTTCTCATTAAGTGACCAGTTAACCATCTTTAAGGTAAAATACTCAAACAATTTTTGAAAAGTGTACACTAAAGGTAATAATTTCAGCTTTCCAAATTATTACTGGTAACAGAGAATACAGTAAATTTTCAGCAAATTTCCAAGAGCAATGCCTTTCCTTCAGAAAAAAAATGGGTAACCATTTTGTCAGGTGCCGAAATTCAGAAGGTCCAAAGATTCATTCCTCCTGTCATCAGTAAGAACTGATCATGTCTTATTCATGCTGTCATACAGGCTGTCCCCAAACCTTCACCTCCATCAGGCACTACAAAGCTCATGAGGAAACAGAAATGGAGTGCTTAAGGTAACTACTTCAAAAAACCCCCAACATTTTACTATTCTGATATCTCAGTGTTTTCAACTTCACATACCTTTTCGCAGGCCCAGCCGTTTTCTAATTGCTACTGTCTAGCTATGTGTGAACTGTGTCAGCATTTTTACATAACAGAAAGCGCCTTCCTGTGCCCCTCTTGTATATTACCTGCTTGGTAACTCACACACACAAGAGCATATATACTTTGTGTCACATTTTCATCAGAGAAAAATCCTCAGTTTTCTTTCTGAGATAGAGCAGCTAGGTAACACAAGCAGAAAAAGGGAAGCTTAGCTATCAAGGTTTTTTTGTTTGTTTGTTTTTTGTTTTAAATAACTAATCCTAAGTCAAGCACATCTTAAAAATAACTACTCATTAATAACATGTAGGTAGAGGAAACTGGGATTCCCTTCCTGATCCTGGGGACCTTTCTCCACAGAACACACACCACAGACTGAAAGAAAAAAACAAACCAAACCCAAAACCCCAACTTAAATATAACAACAAAGTCTTACTTCCTTCAATGTGAGCCTGTGGGTTCTTATAGAGATGTTCAATCCGGCCTGTATTAAAAGAACTAGACCGACGAACAATGCCATGCACCTGGGGATTGAACAAGGACAAATACAAAAGGCAAGTGGTAAACATTAAGAGGAAATTGTTCATCATCATCACTCTTTTCTTATATGTGGGCCTAACCCTTATATCAGGTAATCAGAGCTTGTCCCTATTCCTAAAGGCAGACAGTTATCCAAATCGCAACAAAATACTTGGAGATGAGCTCTGATGCTGTCATATTTACTTTAGTACCCTTGAGTGGTTTCCCCTTCTCCCTTGTTGACACCACTAGCAGCCCAAGCATCACACACAGTACAGAAAACACACTGAATTGCCCTAGAGCATCATCTAGTGAGACTTGCCAACGTTACTGGAGTTAGAAAAGCAATATGTGAATCCCAAGATAACCACTTCTCTCTGGTTGCAGAGAAGTTTTTCTGGAGCCAGAGATGATGGGCATGGAAAAAGCAGCAGTAGGGGATGGGGCTAGGGAAAGGAGAGAAGGGGCAGAAAGGAAAGAAGAGAGGAAAGACAAGGGGAAAGAAGGGGCAGAAGCTGTAAGGCCCAAATATATTTTAGAAAACAGCTGTTATTCACTTTATGGGGTGTTGGAAGAACAGCCAGAACAGTCAGTGCTGTTTTGTAGATCTCATGAGTCAGTCTTCTCTGGTGGGTTACGAGACATGCAGGCAAGCCTAAGGCTGAAATACAAGTTGGAAATTTCCTTTAATCAGCCACGATAAATAAGTTGGTGAAAAAACTCCACTGGTGCTGACTAACATGAAAGAAAAGCCCATTTGTGTCTAATACATTAGAGAAATTGTTCAAACACTGATCCTGTTTCCTCCTTATGTGAGATAGCCCCATGCCTGCTGCCAAAATTCATGTTAGTTTCTGTTACCAGCTGCAGAAGTTGTGCTTGCACAAGTGAAATAAAGCTTCAGCATCTGACTATCCTCCACTTCTCTCTGCCCTTATTTCTGAAAGTGATCCCTTACACTTTGATGCCTCTTACACTTCATTGGGTTGGGCCATCGCTTTACTTTTTCACTTCATGTTAAGTTGTACCTGTGGGAACACACCAGCAGGAACAGGCAGTGTTTGGGGTTTTGGTTTGGTTATGTTTTGTTTGGAGATTTTTGTTTTACACATAACACAAGCTATGGTTAGTGACACAGAAAACACTTTTTATTCCATCTTAAGTCTGAAATTTAACTGAGTAAAAAGGTATGCACGACTGCGGAGTGAGACCGGTTTGCTGATTTAAGAATGACATTTTGGTGGCAAGATCTCTAATAATAGCTGAATAGCTCCATCTTTACAATTTGCAAGTCAAATTTATGACACCAGTTTCTTTGCATAAAATCTCGTGTGCCTGGCCACACAAGCAGCTCACAACGTACCTTGTTTTACAATTCAAATGCTAAACTTTCCACAACTAAAATATTTGCCTTTTGAGGATCAATGGAGAACTGAGAAAAAATGGCCCCCAAAATGAAATTACCATCAAATAATGAATTTATGAAGATAAATTTTCAAAGTTATGTAGTTAAAAGCCCTATCAAATTAATTATTTAGAGTTTGGATAGTTTATAGGGACATAATGTTTACAGAGAAACACTTTCCAAAAAAGACACTACCATAACAACTTCACTTTTGCAAAAGATGACGGAAATATTTTGAGTACTCAAATTAGCATCTGTTTTGCTGAGTAAAAAAAAATCAGACTTCGTAGTTTTAAAGCATCAAGTTATTCTAAAGGAAGCTAACTGAAGTGCTCTACAACTCTTCTAGAAAAATTAAATATCCTGGCTTAAAGTCCCAATGAGAGACTTCTTTAGCTCTCAATCACCTATCTCTGAATGAAGTCATGCTGAAATTCAAGTTCACACAAATGATTGACCAATAAGTCAAATCTTGCCAGCTCAAAGCTTGATGAAAGATTGTGTTTGCGAAAGATTTGTGTCAGCTGAATGACTGCGATACCAACGTTTGACTAATGATATGTGCTAAATGCAATCACCCAGGACTTAAAGAAGTTTCAGCACACAAACAAATAAATCCAGAGAGCCTGTTGCATCCAGCAATAACAAGGAAACATGCAAACACAGCTTTTTTTTTTTTTTCCTTTTTTTTTCTCCCACTCCTTTTTCTGGTATGTACATACAAGACAAAGAAAACCTGCCAAATGTGTAATCCATGACAGCAATATTACCAAAAAAACCTGATGAAAGGTACCTTTGTCTGCATAGGACAGGTGAAATGCAAACTTTGTAATGAGCCAAAATGTGTGGAAACTGGTTAATCTCGTTAAGAATGTAAGATCAGTGGATTCTTCTCAAAAGGCCTTGGTCATTAAATAGATTGAAATTGAACACAAAGTCAAATGAACCACTTTAGTTAGGGAGGCAATTAGTTATCACGTGTACTCTTGTGTTTGGTGGTTCAGGAACAGAGGTCTCTAACTGGGAACACTGGAAAGAAACCCAAATAGATGGAGAGTTGAGGAACAGGAGAAAAAACCTCTATCCAATTATTGTAACCTTTCTGTTGTGGAAAGGGTTATATTTCATTTTAGTTGCAGTTAGCAGTTCCCAATTTCATTGTGGACTAGGAGAGAGCATGCGCTTTTGCCTTTAAAGTAGCAGAAGCAACCACAATGGTATCTCTCTTCCCCAAATGGGATGGAGAAATAGTAAAACTAATCAATTTACAACACTGAAAAAACAACACCAATAAGCAGATCAACCAACAAAGCAGGAGAAAGGAGGGAATAAGCAAGGCAAGATTAACCATGTGCAAAACCATGGAAAGCACAGATTGACTGAAAATAGACTGCTCACTAAGCTATAAAGCAGTATTACAACAGAAGTAATAAAATCCAATATTAGAATGAGTATTAGCTTTTACTAAAAAGCCAGAAAATACTACATTGTGGGGAGATTAATTTGACCACCCCTTTCCTCCCATTATCATATATTTTGAAAGCATCTTNATTCTTATTCCTTTATGTGGTACATTGCATCATAAATTATTCCCTAATTCCTTACAGTTTTGGCTCATGCAGGTTGTTGCTTATCTGAGTTGGCGGGAAACAAGCAAAGCAGCTATACCCTGAGGAGAAGAGGGAATCCACCAGTGGACATTAGATGATAAATAGTACAATAAGCTGGCATGATTACAGGCCATGTTGCACATTCCTCTCTGGAGTTTTGATTTGTTATCTAGGGCTGGAGTGGAAAACATACACAGAGAAGGACAGAAGCAGAGGAAGCTGGAGCTGCAGCATCCAAGCGACTCCATCAGCCTGCAGCCGGTCACTGAGTCACTCACCTCGTAGCCTTTTTCCAGCAGGAACTCAGCCAAGTACGATCCATCCTGGGAAGAGTAAGATATAGGAAAATGTTAGAAACACAGTGAATTGGCCTGGGAGATTTGGACTGCTTAAGGTCTCAAAAAAGGGAAGGAAAAAAAAATTTGCAGTGAGTTGACCGGGCAACAAGCACATACTTTGATTTCTCCAGATTTATACACTGACCTAAAAATTCTATAGATGCTTTTTGGTTAATTTTAGATTAAGCAGCAGTGTATTTTAAGATAGCTTGCTTACAAATGCTGTTTGAGAGCTCCCATTTCTTGAATCTCTTCCCAAGTTCCATTATAAAGTGCCTGGGGACATCTTTCCAAAATATCCTAACCACAGTTCTTGAATTTGAACTATTTTGGAGATAGGGAAGGAAAAACATTCAAGAAAAATTGATGCAAGCTTGGTATACTCTGCAAACTGATGTGCCTCTGTAGTATTGTGTCACGCTCCCCTCTCCCTTGCTCATGCGCTCCTTCACAAGCCTTCTGAAGGCAGCAATAATTCTGCCCGCCTGACCAATTGAGCTTTCAAAAACATCCCATTTATACTACAGAATACAAGCCATTTTCGTATTTTCTATATTATTGAGGTTTGAGAGTTTGGATTGTTTTGGTTTGGGATTTTTTTTTCTTTTTTTTTTTTTTTTCTCCCTTTCTTTATACAATTAGATTGGTAGACAGAACAACAGCTTGGCTGTTGCTCTTGTCAACCGATGCTACCTAAAGAATATATTCTTACCATAACGCAGCATTTCTTAATTTATAGTGTTAATTCAGCTTCTCTGAGGGCTCATTATCTAAAGTAACATAAAGGCTTTTTTTTTTTGTTAGATTTTTATTGTGATGGTACATTTAACTAATGGTGCGTTATGAGGGAACTCTTATTGGAGGCAGAAATGAGCGTTACTTGAATACCAAATTAATTCATCATCCTCTGTGCTAATAAAAAAAAAAGCAAATNATTAGAATGAGTATTAGCTTTTACTAAAAAGCCAGAAAATACTACATTGTGGGGAGATTAATTTGACCACCCCTTTCCTCCCATTATCATATATTTTGAAAGCATCTTTCATGACTGAGAAGGCAAACATTATCATATATATGCCCACAACAGTTCAAAACCATCAAATCATACCATAATAATGTGATTGTTACTTTGCTGGGCCACAAAAAAAGACAGTTTTGCCAGGGAAAATTATGCAGCAAGAAATAAGGAATCAGAGTCCTTTTATTTTAAGGAAAAGGTAAATGAAAATCATGTGCTAAGCATGATTAATATATGATATAATATGATTA